>JAODAL010009975.1:0-107636 GCA_025379985.1 Phyllomedusa bahiana
TCAATTAGTCAGACTCTAACCTCTACAACATGGGAAAGACCAAAGAGCTTTCTAAGGATGTCAGGGACAAGATCATAGACCTGCACAAAGCTGAAATGGACTATAAAACCATAAGTAAGACGCTGGGTGAGAAGGAGACAACTGTTGGAGCAACAGTAAGAAAATGGAAGAAATACAAAATGACTGTTAATCGACATTGATCTGACTAATTCACTGCATCCATGGGAGAATGGATGGAGCCATGTACCGTAAAATCCTTAGTGACAACCTCCTTCCCTCTGCCAGGACATTAAAAATGGGTTGTGGCTGGGTCTTCCAGAAAGACAATGACCCAAAACATACAGCTAATGTAACAAAGGCGTGGCTCAAAAAGAAGCACATTAAGGTCATGGAGTGGCCTAGCCAGTCTCCAGACCTTAATCCCATAGAAAAGCTCCGAGTTGCCAAGATGATCTGCAAAAAGGAGTGGACCAAAATTCCTCCTGACACGTGCGCAAACCTCATCAACTACAAAAAACGTCTGACTGCTGTGCTTGCCAACAAGAGTTTTGCCATCAAGTATTAAGTCTAGTTTGCCAGAAGGATCAAATACTTATTTCTCACTGTAAAATGCAAATACATTTATATAATTTATACAATGCGATTTTCTGGATTTTATTTTGGATATTCTCTCAGTGTTAAAATTAATCTACCCTTAAAATTATAGACTGTTCATGTCTTTGTCAATGGGCAAACTTACACAATCAGCAAGGGAGCAAATACATTTTTCATTCTTCACTGTAGATATAGATGCTAATGCCACCTAGAAACGGGAGAAGGCATCCATAGCCCCTTTTTTGTGAAAGCGAGTATGGGAGCCGCCAAGGTAGAGAAGTGTGGAATTAACTGGTGATATTAATTGGCAAATCTTAGGAAATGTAGGATTGCCTGCATATCCTTATCTGGGTCCATTTGCGAACTACAGTCAGACACAATATACCCCAAAAAGGGCAAGCTGGTCCATTTGAACAAGCATTCCTCCAATTTGCCATATAGCCAATTCTCTTGCAAACACCAAAATATCATCAAGATAGACCACAACACAAATATACAGGAGGTCTCTAAAATCTTGCTGATACATTCTTGAAAGACCGCTAGAGCATTACAGAGTCCAAAGGACATTACTAGATGCTCAAAATGCCCATCTCGGGTGTTAAAGGAGGTCTTTCACTTGTCCCCCAATATGGTGCAGATGTCTTTGGTGAAGATCTTGCCGCCTTGAAGACTGTCAGAAAAGTTCGGAAAATAGAGGCAGAGGAGATTGATTGATGATGGTAATTTTGTTTATGCCACTATAGTCAATGCAAGGATGGAGGAATCCATCCATCTTCTCGACTGAGAAGAAACTTGCACCAGCAGAAGAGTAAGACTTATAGATAAAGGCTATCTGTAGGTTCTCCTTAATATGGGCCAATATAGCTTGGGTTTCAGGCAGCAACAAGGGATACACTCTACCGCGAGATGGAATAGTGCCCAGCAGGAGCTCTATTGGGCAATCATAAGACCTATGTTGAAGGAGAGTCTCTGCTTGTTTTCACGGAAAACATCTGCAAAATTCCTGTATGGAGCAGGAAGTCCAGGATGCAGACATTGAAGGGAAGGTAGAGTAACAGGTTGCACTGGATGAGAAGGCGTAAGGCACGATAAATGACACTGCTTGCTCCAACAGGATCTCTCTCCAATGAAGCATTGGGGCATGAGTTTTGCGGACGGACAAGAAAATATTTCAGAAAGTGCTCCTGGCCCGCACAGTAAAGGCAGAAATTGAGACTGCATCAAAGTCAAATTAATCTAACCAATGAACAAAAATGTGCATTAATGAATAAATATTGTTATATACATACAATTGAAGTATTGTAAAAGTAAATAAAAATTCCAAAGAATTGACATTTAAAGAAAATGATAACATACAGCTCTGGAAAAAATTAAGAAACCACTGCACAGTTTTGTAAAAATCAGCATCTCTACATGTCTGACAGCCATTCCATTCCAGTTGAATTCCAACCAAAGTACACCTCATTCTACTTAATGTGCTTCTGATTAGGTTATCACCTGAACCACATCTTATTTAATGAAGGAAAGTATAAAAAACACTGCTGTGGTCTTCACAATCCTCTTGCAATAGGACAAGCTAGATGGCAAAACAAGTGCTAGGAATAGGCCAAAAGGAATTTGAATGAAAAAAAATCATGGTTATTCCACCAAATATTGATTTCTGAACTCTTCCTGACTTAAAACATTAGTCTTATTGTTCTAAATAAATATGAACTTATTTTCTTTGCATTATTTGAGGTCTGACAGCACTGCTTCTTTTTATTATTTTGACGATTTCTCATTTACTGCAAACACTGTAAATACAAATTTTTTTGCTTTGAATTCCAGAGACATGTTGTAAGTAGTTTATATAATAAAATAACAATGTCCATTTTTCTCAAAAATACATACCATTTAAAAGAAAAATTAGAAAATCTGAAAATTTTTCAGTGGTCTCTTAATTTTTTCCAGAGCTGTATGTACTCCCTGAGAATGACCTTGAAAATAACTGAATACCTTTATTTTATTATGCGCTAGAGAAAATATTTATTTTATTATTAGCAAAGGTATAGTCAAGTATATAGTGTCAATTGCTATGTGCTGCAAGCTGCTATAGAGGTTACAAGGCCAGGGTGTTGATGGTTATTCTTAGAGACAGGGAAATCAGTCAGGCTTTTTGCTATTGTGAGGAAACACATCTATCTGGTGCATGATAGGCGAGGATTCTCAGCAACATAATTAGTGTTGACAATCCTTGTCCTGATGGCCTATAAACAGTTAATCTTCCTTTTCATCCCAGTGTTCTCAGTGAGGAATGATGTGAAAGATCATCACAACGTGTCAATCTCTCATGGGCCATTCCGAAAGTTGGGGATCTCTAATTCCTGCATTGGTCATAATGACAAACAATTAGGTCACAATTTGAAATTCACCATCTCTTCCATACAATTAAACTTTATACTTGTCCCATCTAAGTAAAACTTAGTTACATAGCACGGTTAAAAAAGACATCAAGATGCTAGCAGTTATGTACTTTAAATGACTGCTGGCAAATAGAGAAAGTTTTGTTTGAATGATCGGTTTTTAGATCCATATTAAAAAATCCAACTTGCCATGTTTTCACAAGTCTTTCAACCTCGGTTATCAATGCACTGTAAAAAAATAAGAAGCAGTTGCGACCAGTATCTTGTAAACTCTTGTAATTTGGGAAGTGCTTGCCACTCAAGGGTTTTATTTACTTTTATCTAAACTTGTGCTTATCAAACAGCCAAGATGGATGAGGAGACAACAGGTCTCAGTGACAGAAGGCAAACAATTAAAAGATAAAATCAGGACTATCCTAGGGTAAACACAAACGCATTAAACATATGTATGAGCTAAAGTCCTATATACGCACAGTAGTAATTGGTATTACTTAAAATTTGCATGATATCGTTCAGTTTCAACATGTAATTAATTGAATTTTTATTTACTATTGGATAATTATATTATGTGCTACTATCTTATAATCTTATATATGAAGGAAATAATCTCAGACAGGTGCCACTGTAAGGTGTTATCAGTCATCCAATAGCGGTGACAATTTTGGAAGTTGTCTATCACTAATTACAAGTGTAAAACAAATTGCCATGTTTAAATTGGCCTTCATGCTATCAGCATTAGTTATACAAACGCAGTAGACATTGATTACCCTTTAGTTAGATCATGTGTATTGAAGGAATTATATGTAAAACTTAGCCACTGTATGGACTTACTATATCAAAATGACTGATTCTGGTCATAGAGATTCTTTGACATGCAGTGCTTATAAGGATCCATTGTGTTAGCAAATGGTAAGAGTATGTAATTAACTGTTGTATTCATAATTGTTGTGTCTGTGGGATCAGTGCTATTGTTTCTGATCATTGTTTAAATCACTTATTTTTTAATTCTAAAGGTAAGTATTGTACACTTTATCAACAACGTTCACCATTCCTGTAGCAATAAGTTATATGGTGTGTGTGGCCTCTAGCGGTCTCACTACTTGTAAATGTGTACTATATTGACATTGCAACTTGTTGGTTTAGTGGTCAAGGACCTGATCAGACACATGTGTAATGGCAGCTAACACCTAATGTAATAAAGTGCTTGAAGACATCCTCTGAATGTAATCCATCATAAGCAGCAACTAACAGAACATGGTGGTAGCTAGGCACAGAACTTTTAAAGAACACAAACACTTCTCATGCTGGGAAAAGCAGAAATTATATCATTATGGTTGTGAATGCAGAACAGATTTTTAGCATCTGTGTTTTTCATTCACCAATGGCAATCAGGGATCTAAGGAATAGTAAGATATTAGATTATACAAAACATATAGATAAAACTGAAACACACGACTAGGAGCCGTTAATCTGGCATTATGCTCTCTTGTGGTGGTAGCTATCGGAGTATCGTACAAAAAAGGTACTCCGACAGATACCACAATGGAGCCATGATGGGGTCTTAAGCCATCAATAGATCAAATGTGGTCCTTTTCGGACTTAATTTGCTCTATTTACTGTTGGTATGAACTTTATGTGTGGAATGCAAAAGTGTGGTAGACCATGCTTGTGTGTCCTGCACAGATAGTATGTACATTAGAAAAAAAGAGCAAACACAGTTCAAACAGGACTTTTTTTTGGGGGAATTTAAATTTCTAGGGTCTGGAAAGCTTTTCCCTCCATTTGTACATTCCTTAGGTAGAAAAATTTTAATTTTATTATTTTTGGAAATAAATTGCATTAAAAAAGAAAGGTTTTCCCCGTAGAAAAGGGGGAATGGTAAAATTACAATGTCCAATGGGAAAGTATCCTTGTAAGGATCCTGGTGGTTTGAAAAAAGAAAGGGGGTGAGAGAATATTTATGTTTTTAAATAGTGAAAGCTTGGTAAGTTGCCTAAGAACTGCATGTGAGACAAATCTTTCTGATTTACCATCTTATCAGTCTAAGAATAAGTATAATATTCTACCTAGTTTTCTTTTGAAGGAAACATTTTCCAACTGTATACTACTATTGACATAACTATAGCTGTAGCTGCCATAGGAACTGCTATGGGGCCAAGATGGTGAGGGGCATGACGTAGGTGCAAGAAAACTGGGTAACAAGTTAGTGGCTTTCTATGTGGATTCTCTGATATATGGCACCATTATTTTGACCTTTAATTACTGCTACTTATGCTCCTGTTTAGGTTTACTGTCATTACATGATGAAGGCCCATCTCGTTTTGATATGGAGACTTCTAAACTCTAGTTCTTCTCATGCATATGACTGTTAACATTCAAATTAAACACACACATCCCATAATTATCAGAGATTCTAGATAAAGATAATTTCTACCGCAAGATGTTTCAGTTAGAGACATGTGCAATGTTTTCTTTCCTCCAAAATATTATTATACTTTTCTAGACTGCCTCAAACTTCTAATTTACCTTCTAAAAGATAACCTTTATAAAATATTAACTAAACTTTAAGAACACTGGTGGTTCACAAATGGCAGTATTGAACATGTTTCAGTTCTCTGTAACAAAGAGCACAGCTGCAAAGATTTTCTTCCCAGAAGCCTTTGTATCAATTTGTTGCGCTCCAATCGATCATTATGGTAGGAAATGAAGCTTAAAAAAAGATTAAAGACACACATCTTTTAATCCTCAGGTTGCGTCTGCACCCAGCAGGAACCAATCAGATTGCATGCATAGTGCATCTAGTTACCCCTGCTGTGCGCAGATAATTCTCACTACAAGCTTTACATACTGTTAAAGTGATCGATATTAAGCTGAAAAATACTTTAGCAGAAAGTTTAGCAGAAAGCTTTTGTCACTAAACGAACAGTCAATTACAGACCACACTTTTCTCAGTGAGCAGATAAGCCAGTAAAATCTAGATTTACTTTGGTCTCCAACGTTTCTGAAAACTATTTTTTAACTCTCATAAAATATAGAATGAAAAAAAAAGTAATTTGTTGCCAATCTACTTCACTGAATCAGTGTCCAAGTCTAGTAAAAACTCATTCTAGCAAAGTGATAATTTTGCACCACAGACATGTTCCACAGAACAAGCTACTTAATGCAATGGAACAATTCATCGTGATGTTAATATTGTACAACCTGACAACTGAAGAAGCCGCTTTTTTCAGCGATATGCATGTGGTTTCTGTTCTCTCGGTTCTGCACATTACTTTACTATGTCCTAGGGTATTTCTTTGTTAGTTGGCACTTTGGAATACTTTATGGGTATTTATAGTTAGTCTATTGTACATACTTTGAGTTGCACTTCTTTCAGATACACAAGGTCTTTTTTACTGTTTTTGCCATTAAGGTAGGTGTTATCATCTGGTGAAGTACATTTGTTTTATTATTTATTCCATTCATTTTACACAAGGGCTTTTGTATTTATTTTTTGATTTTTCATCTTGTATGGAATCTTGAGATATATCTGTCATTTCATGCTATTAAGGCACCATTACTGTTGACCTATGGAATGTGCCGCTGGCGGCGGTCTGTGTGTGTACATGTATAATTACATGTGTGCCGCAGCCCTGCCAGTGGCACCCAGGTTTGCATACGTTTTTTCGGAGGTGTTTTTTTTGTGCAGAAACATACGTTATACTTGGTGTACATTGATTTTAACCTATATGGAAAGGAAGGGGTGCTTCCATTTTGGGTTTCTGTCCCGCCCACTCTCACAGGCTGTCATAAGAAGGGCAGCTTTGCAGGTTGGGTGTTTTTTATTTTTTCTCTCTGAATAATGGAGGTCGGTGACCCAGTGAGAGGCCTGATTGGCTCGATTGAGAGGTAAAGATAGGATAGGACTGCCCGATTTGAGACCACGTTGAAAGTCGTGGGCAGCTTAAACATGTTCTGATCAAGATATGTGAACCGAGAGTCTCAAAGTTTTTTCTGTATGATAGATAGCATAAATGCTTCTTTAGGGATTTCGACGTAGTGTATTGCCCTTTTTGCAGAAATGTGCCGCTGGCGGCGGTCTGTGTGTGTACATGTATAATTACATGTGTGCCGCAGCCCTGCCAGTGGCACCCAGGTTTGCATACGTTTTTTCAGAAATGTTTTTGTGTGCAGAAACATACGTTATACTTGGTGTACATTGATTTTAACCTATATGGAAAGGAAGGGGTGCTTCCATTTTGGGTTTCTGTCCCCGCCCACTCTCACAGGCTGTCATAAGAAGGGGAGCTTTGCAGGTTGGGTGTTTTTTATTTTTTCTCTCTGAATAATGGAGGTCGGTGACCCAGTGAGAGGCCTGATTGGCTCGATTGAGAGGTAAAGATAGGATAGGACTGCCCGATTTGAGACCACGTTGAAAGTCGTGGGCAGCTTAAACATGTTCTGATCAAGATATGTGAACCGAGAGTCTCAAAGTTTTTTCATGCTATTAAGGCACCATTACTGTTGACCTATGGAATGGTTCTGAAAATATATAGGCAATTTGCCATTTTTAAATGTTTTTAAGCAAGTTGTTGTTCTTCAGTAAAGATTGTTCTATATTATTGTGACTTTTGAGAGTGCACTGCATATGGCGTGTTTGTTTTTTTTTGTTTTGTATGTCATTGTGTAAAACCCCTGTTGCACCCCACTTCAATCTGAGATGCAGGCACACATTTTTTATATTAGTATTCTTCAATCGGGAACAGTCTTTCACTGTTACCCGTGGGGAAAAATATACCCTAAAATACTTGGTTAGTGCCATCTTTTCTGAAGACTAAATAAGTTTAATTCTTTTAACCTCTCCTCATAACTAAGATGCTCCATTCAACTTATTAGTTTGGTTGCTCATCTTTGCACTTTCTCTAGCTCCATTACATCTTTTCTATAAACTGGAGCCCAAAACTGAACAGCACATTCCAAGTGAGGCCGCACCAATGCTTTATACAGCGGTAATATTACATCCCTATCCCGTGAGTCCATGCCTCTTTTAATACACGCCAATATCCTGCTGCTCTTAGAGGCTGCTGATTGACACTGCATACTGTTCTATAATCTATGATCTACATGAATGCCCAGATCTTTCTCAACTAAGTTTTTTCCCCTAGGACATATGGTGCCTACAGATTATTAGTACCAAGATGCAGAACTTTACATTTATCCACAGTGAACCTCATCTGCCAAGTGGATGCCCAAGGTCTGCTTGTACCTTATGAACATCTTGCACAGATTGCACTAGCAGAGTGAAAAAAATCAGGCGATACCTTTTAGCACTAGACTACATAGGTTGGTGTCATCTGCAAAAATAGAAACAGTGCTATTAATATCCTTCCCTATATCATTAATAAATACATTGAGTCATTTACCACCACTCTCTGAGAACGATCCGATAGCCAGTTTTTAATCCAATTACACACTGTTATTTCTAAACCAACAGGTTTTAATTTACCCCATTGATGCTTATGAGGGACTGTGTCAAATGCCTTTGCAAAGTCTAAGAATACTATATCCACAGCCGCCCCACTATCCAGACTTCTGCTCACCTCTCATAAAAACAGATGAGGTTGGTGTGACAACTTCTGTCCTTAGTAGATCACAATGTCACATTATCAAAAATGTATCTGATGATGCTTTCACTGAACCCACTCTTGTCTGATGTGTATGCTTCCATTTTACATTCTTCTGACTTCTTCATATAGTCTCAGAAACCTTGGTACAGATACACAGCAAATGTACCAAAAATGTTCGACCTTTCACCAAAATAAGATTAAATCATATTTTTCATTGTCAAATTTAAAATATACAGTGCAAGGACCTTGAACATTAAAACACAGTCCTAAAACTGACCCTTTTGAGCTGGCTCCGCATAGCCAGGGTAGCCATCTTGAAAAGGGCAGCACAAACTTACAACTTTGTCCTAACTGATCCCTCATCAGCATACCAGTTTGTTACCTGGTATCCTATCAAGGGGTGTGAATAAACCCTTAAACCCATTTTTGGTCTTTTGGTTATGGCCCAGATACACAGCACCAACACATTTATGACTTAGACTGACACCAGCTCCAATCTGATGTTCCTGAAAGTGCTGATAGAAGACAGAAAAGAAAGGGGAGTTTATGTGGTAAGTATACAGTCAATATATTTTATCTACATACAGTGCAGGAAATAATTATTTGATTTGTTGCTGATTTTGTAAGTTTGCCAAAGGACAAAGACATGAACAGTCTATAATTTTAAGGGTTGGTTAATTTTATCATTGAGAGATAGAATATCCAAAATAAAATCCAGAAAATCACATTGTATAAATTATATAACTTTATTTGCATTTTAAAGAGAGAAATAAGTATTTGATCCCCTACCAACCAATAAGAATTAGAAAAGACTACTGTCAACAGACTCAATTAACCAGTCAGACTCTAACCTCTACAACATGGGAAAGACCAAAGAGCTTTCTAAGCATGTCAGGGACAAGATCATAGACTTGCACAAAGCTGGAATGGGCTACAAAAAAATAAGTAAGACACTGGGTGAGGAGACAACTGTTGGTGCAATAGTAAGAAAATGGAAGAAATACAAAATGACTGTCAATCGACATCAATCTAGGGCACCATGCAAAATCTCACCTCTCATTCTTGATCATGAGGAAGGTGAGAGATCAGCCTAAAATTACAGGGGGAACTTGTTAATGATCTCAAAGCAGCTGTGACCACAGTCACCATGAAAACTATTGGTAACACATTACGTCGTAATGGTTTAAAATCCTGCAGTGCCCGCAAGGTCCCCCTGCTCAAGAAGGCACATGTGCAGGCCCATCTGAAGTTTGCCAATGAACATCTGGATGATTCTGTGCGTGATTAGAAGGTGCTGTGGTCCAATGAGACAAAAATTTAACTCTTTGGCATTAACTCAACTCGCCGTATTTGGAGGAAGAGAAATGCTGCCTATGACCAAAAGAACACCATCCCCACTGTCAAGCATGGAGGTGGAAACATTAAGGGCGACATTTCCCAACACGGCAACGCCAGTTTTTTGGTCTATATTGTGCTAAAACCGCTTTTGACGTAATATTTTGGATGTAAATGAAGTGTCGTACACCAAAACTAGACACATTATATGCCGGGACCGACACATTGTAATGCGCCTAAAAATGATGCGCTGTGCGCTTCCATAACGAAATGCACCTATTGAGGCGCATAGCACTTCATTACAAGTGTATATGTGTTAGGCGCATTTCACATTTTATGTATGTGTTAGGCGCATTACAAAGGCATATTTCATATACTTGTAATGATAAGCTATGCGCCTCTATGCGCAATGTGTCTCGATAGGGGCATTACATACGCTTCTAATGATATGCTATGTGCCACGTTTGCGCGAATCGCGGCACAAAACATTTCATGGGTAGAGACTGTCATGCCCCTATCGAGGCACATCGCACACGGAGGCGCATAGTTTATCGTTACAAGTATATGAAATGCGCCTAACACATACTTGTAATGCGCCTAACACATACTTGTAAAATGTATATACCCGACGCCAGATTTTTGATAGGGTCGGACTTTCTGGTGCACTTTACAAACTGACGTAGCACCGCCAATTTTCGGGCATCTCGCCCTATGTTTTGGGGGTGTTTCTCTGCAAAGGGCACAGGACTACTTCACTGCATCAATTGGAGAATTGGTGGAGCCATGTACCATAAAATCCTGAGTGACAACCTCCTTCCCTCTGCCAGGACATTAAAAATGGGTCATGGCTGGGTCTTCCAGCAAGACAATGACCCAAAACATACAGTCAAGGCAGAGGCGTAACTTGAAGCTTCTGGGCCCTAGTGCAAATAGTGAAATGGAGACTCTCAGTTACCATGTGCCATTGATAATGCTGTGGAAGAGGGGCTTTTGGAGCCCCCTCAGACTGCAGGGCCCAGTAGCAACTGCTACCTCTGCACCCCCTATAGCTACACCTCTGAGTCAAGGCAACAAAGGAGTGGCTCAAAAAGAAGCACATCAGTCTCCAGACCTTAATCCCATAGAAAACTTATGGAGGGAGTTGAAGCTCTGAGTTGCCAAGCGACAGCTTCAAAATCTTAAAGATTTAGGGCGACATGTCCCAACACGCCAACGGCAGTTTTTTGGTCTGTTTTGTGCCAAAACCACTTTTGACGCCATATTCTTGTTGTAAATGAACTGTCGTACACCAAAACTAGGCGCATTATACGCCGGGCACGATACTTTGTAATGCGCCTAAATACGTTGCGCTGTGCGCCCCCGTCACGCAATGCGCCTATTGTGGCGCCTTACATATGTTATGCGCCTCAATAGGAGCATTACATATTCTACCAATGATATGCTATGCGCCGTGCCTTTCTTGATGTGATGCGCCTTTTTAGGCGCATTAAGTTTTCTATGCAAGGAATACCTGACTCCAGCTTTTAGAAAGTATTGGACTTTCAAGCGCACTTTACACTGATTTAATGCGCCTAAAACTGGCATGGATACGCCACTTTTCGGACATGTCGCCCTTAGAAATTATCTGCAAAGAGGAGTGGACTGAAATTCCTACTGACATGTGTGGAAACCTCATCATCAACTACAAAAATTGTCTGACTGCTGTGCTTGCCAACAAGGGTTTTTCCACCAAGTATTAAGTCTTGTTTGCCAAAGGGATCAAATACTTATTTCTCACTGCAAAATGCAAATACATTTATATAATTTATACAATGTGATTTTCTGGATTTTATTTTTGATATTCTATATCTCAATGTTAAAATTAACCTACCCTTAAAATTATAGACTGTTCATGTTTTTGTCAGTGGGCAAACTTACAAAATCAGCAAGGGATCACATAATTATTTCCTTCACTGTATACAATAATATTTGTACTTTGTAAAGTTTTTAATAACAAACATGCAGTAAACATACTTTCTAACATCTTTGCTGTGTTTAAGACATGATCAGGTTTTATTACAAAGATGGATTGTAAAATATACTGAAAGACATGGCGCAATAAAACTTTGCAATGCACATGAAGGGTCCATTCGAACTCGGCAGTAGATATACAACTCTTTGTATGCAGTTCTTCAATAAATACAACATGGTCCCAGAGAACTTGGATTGCAAGCTATAAAATGTAAGCACTTTCTGATAAGGCTATAGCATAATTCTATTTAAGACTCATCATGTTTTATATAAGACCTCATTTAGAAGTGGTAGACATGAAGCATGTATGATGGCACACAGAATCTAATTAATTTGTTGCTTTATTGCCTCAGTATAGCCACTGTATTCTTCCCTGCAAGCATTGCTTTTAGCGGAGGATGGCAACGTAATACAGTAAGTGATAGAATGACAGAGAATGCAACAATTTCTTTCTTATGGATTAAAACATATGCAAGCAAATACACATAAAGGTGCAGTATAGAGTCAAACATTTCTGTGGATGCATTTGTGGCATACCCTACACCAGGGTTCTCATACTTGGCAAATGTGCCTCATATAGAAAAAAAATTAAGTTGACACGCTGCATGTCCTTCTAATTTGATACCATACAAAATTATTGCCCAATTTGTTACTCACATGGTGATGCTAAATATGTGTAGATTTTTAAAATATTGTTTTGCACCGCAAGCATTTATAATGGGTAAACGGTGTGTTGTTTACTTTTTTTTTTTTTTGTCTTGAAATGGGACTGGACTGAGCATTCACATGATAATGATTATAATACATTACAGTATATAACTTTACTACAATGTATTATGCCAACTGTCAGTCAGTCTATAAGACCCTGCCTTAGGGCAGGGCCTGGCAGACTAATATAACAGACTGAAGGTCCTTGTTAAGCCTCCAGCTGTCATGGCAATGATCGACACCCTTTGATCACACAATGGGGTGCCGATAAAGGACACAGTCAAATCCCATACATGCAATGGTCACTTTGGACAATGGCATCTAAGGGGTTGGATGGCCAGAATCTGAGTAACTCTCCAGTGCCCTGGAGGCCACAGATGACAACCTCAGGAGCCACAGGCTGCGTGTTTGAGACCCTAAACCTAGACTAAGAGTATCAGTAAGCCTATATTCAGAAAACAGCATTTAGGTCAGGGTATACATGTAATATTGCCATAATACAATGTTTAAGGGTATTGCTGCTGTAAGGTCATGATGCAGGAAAAACACAATGAAGCTAACACAGCTTCTACAACTATCATTATAGCATGTGGCAGATTGTTATTAGTTTTATATACATCACTAAACCACATTTATCTTTGGTTTGGTACATTCAGTTCATTCCACAGCCTCAAAATATTAGCAAATTAAGCAGATATTTTAGCTAAAAATTTCCCTTTAATTCAAAGAAAATATTTGTACTTGTTCACTGATTAAACAATTGTCTTTCATAACATAAACAGTTTTTGTTTGTTTGGATAATCTGTGCTGTAATCCTAATAGGGTTTAATCCCACATATAAAACTTCCTTCTGCGATGATCCGGGGAGACCTCAGTGACAGTGATGTGCTCTGACACAGCTCTCTCCCAGACCTTGAAAGATCAAGGCTCTCACAATGCACTATCAGTATCACCATCAGAGTGGCTAATGCCCTTAATGGGCCAAATCTCTCTTCTATCAACAGCTGCTGGTGCTATTTATTTTAGGACGAGTGGTACTTTACTTCTTGTAGAAAAGCAATTATAGGCTTCTTACACATTGTTTAGATTTCATTTACAGTACAGTCTCACAGGGCTGGCTTGTAGGTTACCCACACATTGTTTTATTAGATTGTCTAGAATCCCAAGGAAGTAACCAGTACAGACAATGTTTATGAGGAAGAGAAGGGCAGGAGAATAGCACGACCCCCAACTTTAAATGTCAGACCAAAGAAAAGTTAGTCAAGTGTGAGGATCCAGTTGTTATGTGCTAATATATTAATATATAACATAACCAGCAGGTATCCTATCCATCAGCAGTCCCTAATATTACGTCTGACTGCACAATCTTAAAATAATGGGACAATAGAAAGTTTCTCTGAGAAATAAGATTTTCAGAGTAGAAAGGTGATCTGAGCAATACATACTTCTTGCTCTTCAAAGAAGAAGTCAGGTATGAAGACATAGGATCACATATCATTTATGTCCTTGCAATGTATTTTTTTACCCATATTATCTAGTAAAAAATAAATAAATATCTTCATCAAACAATGGAAAAGACCTTTGGAGAAGAAATGTGAAAAACATTTTTAAATATCTTCTGTGGTCGCTTGAAGTTTCAGGCCCAAAGCCTAGGGCAGATGTACCGAGAGTCTGATGTTTTCTTCTGGTTTTGTTCATGTATACAGTTGAATGCTTTAAAGGGGTTGTCTCACTACAAGCATTGCTTTTTTTTTTTTCCTTATTCAAACCAGCTTCATTGATATAAAACACGGATAAGTAATGTACAATCAAATGATACAAGCATAATGAGATAATGAAAGGTCAGTAAAGTATTATAACACAATAATCTAATCGTATAAAATAAATCAAGTGAGAAAGTTGGGATCTCTTATCTCTACGAACACTTCATGGCAGATCATAACTAAGTCAGTCTTTCACAGTGTTAACCGTAAAACTATGAATTACAGATGCAGGTGAAACATCAAAAGACATTTATCAAAAGAAGCCAGATAGTTTTAGAAAAACGAGTGAAGGTAAAATATTAAACAATTATCAACTCAAAAGTCTGGACACGACTCGATCCGTCATCCACCCGCACGCACCCGCCGAGAGACACTGCACTACATAAAGATACTCAGACCTCTGGAACCAACACCACAGGGGGAGGATCAACTGGAGCTAAGGAACTCCGCTGAAGTGAAAGCCATCCACTCCCTCCATACTTCACAATAGCGTCCAAGAGATTGAGTCTGGTCCGCTCGGATCTCCTCCTTCCGCTGCAGGTAAAAGATCTCTTTAAACCAGCGGTTCTCAACCTGTGGGTCGCGACCCCGGCGGGGGTCGAGCGACCAAAACACAGGGGTCGCCTAAAGCCAGGGCTGTTCCTAAGCCCGGGCAGGGCGGCCGGCCGGCCGGAGAGCTGAGGGGGGCGCCGCACTGGCTTAATAGCTGCAGGGAGGAGCGCTGTGGCCGCCGCTGCACCCCTCCCTGCAGCTGCTTGCATAGTGCGGCGCCCACAGCGTTTGAATTACTGAGGGGAGGGGGAGCAGTGGGCGCCGTTTCTGTCAGCATTGGTGGCTGCGGCGAGTACAGACTTACGTCCCGCCGGTCCTTGTGGGCAGTGCGTGCAGGACGCTGAAAGCGTGCTCCATCACGCGCCCACAATACGTACCAAGCGTCAGGAACAGCCCTGCCATACTCAGTGCAGAGAGAACGCTGATACTGTACGGCAGGTCTGTTCCTGGCTGCAAGGTAGTTTAGTGTAAAACACACACACACACATCCATTGCATCATGTAATGTCTGTGTGGTACAAGTAATATGTTATTAACCTGTTACTTGTACCACACACAGCCATTACATTATATGAGCATTACATTTAACCCCCCCCCCTTTACAGGGGGGGCTGTGAGTGACACATGAGGGGGTCACATATGTAACCCCTCATGTGCCAATCACAGCCTCCCCTCTCCCCTTCCCCGGACAAGGTTACATCTATGTAACGGCTCTGAGTGGTACCTTTATATGTATGTGATATGTAGAGGTACCGCTCAGAGGCGTCACATATATCTAACCCCCAATGTACCACTCACAGGCCCACCTGTATAAGGTTACATCTATGTAACGGCTCTGAGTGGTACCTTTATATGTATGTGATATGTAGAGGTACCGCTCAGAGGCGTCACATATATGTAACCCCCCATGTCCCCTGTATAAGTTTACATCTATGTAACGGTTCTGAGTGGTACCTTTATATGTATGTGATATGTAGAGGTACCGCTCAGAGGCGTCACAAATATGTAACCCCCCCATGTCCCTGTATAAGGTTACATCTATGTAACGGTTCTGAGTGGTACCTTTATATGTATGTGATATGTAGAGGTACCGCTCAGAGGCGTCACATATATGTAACCCCCCCCATGTCACCTGTATAAGGTTACATCTATGTAACGGCTCTGAGTGGTACCTTTATATGTATGTGATATGTAGAGGTACCGCTCAGCGGCGTCACACATATGTAACCCCTCATGTAGCAAAATTACAGTTTTGAAGTAGCCATCAAAATTATTTTTTGGTTTGGGGTCACCGCAACGTGAGGAACTGTATTTCGGGGTCACGGCATTAGAAAGGTTGAGAATCACTGCTTTAAACCATTCCGCTATGGAGGGTTGTTGGGTAGATCTCCACTTCCTTGGGATAAGCGCCTTTGCTGCAATCAGAAGGAAGACAAGTAGTTCTCCCTTAAGGATACGAATGGGCATTGGCAGCATAAGGAGGAGGAGAGCCGAGGAGTCGTCTTGAAGTTTATGACTCATAATGGTTTCAATTAGTTCTATAACCCTAGTCCAAAAGGGTCGAAGTTCTTCACATCCCCACCAGACATGTGTCATATTACCAGGGGCCTTCCCACATCTCCAGCATGCAGAAGGGACCGAGGGATAGATTGAGTGCAACAGCGTGGGTACTCTGTACCATCTAGTCAGCACCTTATAATTAAGCTCCTGGACTCCTTAATTAAGCTCCCGGAGATAGATGCTTTATGGGCCAAGGTGCAAGCCTTGGTCCATTCTTCTGCTGAGAGTGTACACCCAATTTCCGCTTCCCACCTAGATTGGTAATTGGGTTTTATTGAGGCCAGACCCGCAATTATCATATTGTATATTGCTGATATTAGGTGCTTAGGAGGCAAGCGATGTGTGCAGAGCACTTCAAATGCAGTCAAGGATCTAGTTAGGTCATATTTATGCTTATAGGAGATAAAGAAATGTCTAAGCTGCATATACTGCAACCACACGTTGGGCGACCTACTCTGCGGGGGCACACAATCTTCGTACGTTTTTAAAGAAGAGGAGCTAATGAAGTCCCCAATAGTAGCTGGCTTCAGCCTTTGACTGTCCTGGTAGGAAAGGCAAGGCACTATTATAGTGAGCGCCAGGTTGCCTCTCACCAGGGTGAGCGGGCCACCTGGCGTAAAAAGATTATGTTGCTTTAGATGGGAAGGGTTAAGCCAATTTATAGAGGACAGGGGTATCCCACACATGTCTTCCTCCATCCGCACCCAGCTCTTGGTTGCCCTACAGTGGAACCAATCCACCACCCTAGTCGCAACTGCCGCAATGTAATACACCTTCATGTCTGGAAGTGCCAAACCCCCCTTTTCGTTGGGCCTGATCAAGACGTCCCTAGCAATTCTAGGATTTCTATTGGCCCAGACAAATTTTTTAATATTCTTATTAAGATCCTGGAAAAAGGAATTTTGGATGCTAATTGGGATAGTTTGAAATAGGTACAGGAGACGGGGTAGGATATTCATCTTTACAATGTTAATTCTTCCCACCCACGAGAAGTCCCTCTTTTCCCATTTGGCGAGATCCCCCATGAGCGTCTGTAAAACCCGAAGGAAATTTAATTCAAGGGTCCGTTCCCTCTGAACGGGAATATGGACTCCAAGGTAGGAAAACGAGTCTGTCGCCCACTTAAAAGGAAAGCTTGATTTCAGGTACCTAACCACCTGATCATCTATTGATATATTAATAGCCGTGCTTTTTGCGTAGTTTACTTTGAAGTTGCTAATGGTCCCGAATTGCTGAATAACATCCATCAGAGCCGGAAGAGACAACGAGGGCTGGGTGACATAGAGTAGCAAATCGTCAGTAAACGGCGCACATTTTTAAATTTGGGGCCCCCTTTAAATGTGACCCGTGATCTCCTCAGATGCCCTGATGGCCTGCAATAGATATTCCATTGCTATGACGTATAGGATGGGCGAGAGAGGGCAACCCTGTCTTGTTCCATTTTTAATTGAAAAAGGTGCCGACAGAGATCCATTGACTCTAATTTGAGCTGACGGGGACTGATATAAGGCAAATATCTTTTGCATCATAATTGGTCCGATGCCGACGCCCGACAGAGCGGATTCCAGGAATGTCCAATCCACCCTGTCGAACGCCTTCTCGGCGTCTAAGGACAAAAGCATAAGAGGGATCTGCGAGCGCTGGGCGTAGTGAATAACTGAGAATGTTTTTAGGGTGTTATCCCTAGCTTCCCTTGTAGGGACAAACCTTACTTGGTCTAAATGGATGAGCTCCGGCAAGATTGCCGACAGCCTAATTGCCAGTAGTTTAGCATAAAGTTTGGTGTCTGTGTTGAGTAGGGAGATTGGTGTATAACTAGCGCACAATAGAGGATCTTTACCTGGCTTGGGTATTACAGTTATATATGCCTGCAAAAAAGATGAGGGGAAGGGACTATCTTGTGAGACCGAATTGAAGGCGTCCAATAAGGGACCCGAAAGATCTTCTTTAAAGACTTTATAGAATTTTGCGGTAAAACCGTCTGGGCTGGGACTTTTTCCCCCCGGAAGGCTGGCAATAGCTTGGTGGAGTTCGTTCTCAGTAAATGGGTTTTCTAGCTCAGAGAGTCTGTCCTGAGAGCTATTTCTAGGAGCACACTTTTCCACAAAAGTCTCTAATAAGGACGGCTCCGCCTGCTTCTGTGGGAGGTTATACAATCTATGATAAAAGGTGCGAAAAGAGCTAAGTATGTCAGGCATTAAATGTGCAAACACCTCCTTATCGTTTTTGATAGAAGGAACATATAAAGATGCCCTCCTGTCTCTGAGTGCCCTGGCAAGCATCCTGCCTGGCTTATTGCTCCATATATAGTAGGAGCCTGCACATATTTGTCTATATCTAGCATTTTTTTTGTCGAGATGCTGAAGGATCTCATGTCTGGTACGCAGCAGCTCGTGTAGGTCAGTTTCCGCCAAGGAAGACTTATGTGCAGCTTCTAATGACGCCAGCTTATCTAGAAGGGATTGGAGCTTGGCAGCAGCCTCTCTTTTGAGTCTAGCACCGTGCTTTATGAGGACCCCCCACACCACGCACTTAAGAGATTCCCATTTCACTTGAGTGGGAGTTGGATCTAGAGTGTTTGATGGTTTGCGACAGCTCCATCACACAGACCGAATCATTCAGAAGGATCTTTTAATTTCCTTTAAAATTTTTACCGATTGGGGGCGATAATAAGATCTCCAATGCACAGGCGCGGGGTCCGGGAGTAAGTGCTGCCAAGTCCCCCCCCCTTAACACTTGGCAGAAGGCGTGGAGAAGATATAGTTATACGACTGTAATTCCCATGCGGATGAGAATAAAAGGAAAATTTTGTATTTGGATGTAAAATCCCAAATGCCAGAGCTGCGATTATGTAAAAAGCTTACGTATTTTATTTTTTTTTTAAAGAGGGAAAAATGAGCGACCCACGAAGAATCCTATCTGGATAAAAGAGCAAGGTTAAGCCCCAGCAGAAAATACCCTACCCTGAGCAAATGCAGTCAGTTCGTCAAAACACTTTGGTAAAGAAGGAGAGTTGCCGCGGTTAGATTGCGTAAATATTTGCAACCGAAAACAGATCCCCCTAATTACATTTAACAACAAAAAACGAGCATTGTCATCTTTTTTAACTTTTTTAAGTTTCGGGGACAAGTTTTTGTGAAAAAAGAACAATCCCTTAGTCTTGTTTGTCAGTTGCCACGTGGCACCATAGCGGGTAATATTTTTTCCCGTAGATTCTAGCTGCCCCGCCTGTGCGTTTCTTTTAACAAAAGAATGAGGGGTATCTGCCTGTGATGGTATAAAGGACCGAATCTTTTTTCAGGGACATTGATCCCCTTGGAGTTAAGGGGGTGATACTTTAAGCCTCACCATATCAACAGTTTATGTCGCATTCTCTGAGGGGCAGGGGTTAACAATAGTCAATCGCATCCGCGTGTCCCAGAAAAAACAAAAAACCTAACATTTGCAAAACAATTCAACAACCAGCCATTGGTGGCAAGTGGGTGTAAACAATTTTTAACACTCGCACTCTCTTTGCTGCTTAAGCGACCTGGTGCCCGCTGTAACCATTTTGGGGAAGTCAAACCCCTACCCCGGTATAGGGTTGAGCAACGTTCGGCAACAACCCAAAAGAGTGCCAGGCCCCGACCGCCAGGCTTTTTACACTATACTAAACCAAATTGTGAGAACAAAATTCAAGCCAACACCGTTTAGTAACTAACTTTCCTGAGTAAACCCCAAAGAGGTACCTGAACCTGCAAAAAAAGAAATCGAAAGGCAATACTATCACATATAAGGGCTTTTCTATAGAAGGGGGCCCCCATAGAGGTCACTAGCCATAAAACAGTACCCCATAAGAAAAGGGCAAATAAATATAGGACGAAAGAACAAAGAGGGGCAATGCAAGGAAATGGGGTCATTGGGAAGGAAAATGAAGAATTCTTTAGTAGCCGGCCAGCCCTCCAGTCAGGACCCCGTCTTTGGTTGCGCTGAGGGGCGCTCTTTGGGGGGCCCAAAGGGAGCAAAATTCGTTGGGCTGCCCTGGCGCTCATGGGGCCGCAGTAAAAGCACCCATCCCGGGAATGAAAGCGGTAATTTTTTGGCGGCAAGGGGGAAAACTGGGGGGTCCCCCGGGTTTTCGGGAAGGGGACTGTCCCCTCATTTCCTTTAATCAGGCAAAGGGGTAGCCCAAAAGAAGTGATCTGCGGGCTTGTAGGGCCCCCTAGTAAGGGTTTGGTAGTGCTTTTTTAGGCGTAATTTTGGGCCCAGATAAAAAACCCGGGGAAAAAAAAAGCAACTTTGGGCCCCCTTTAAACAAGTTACTCGGCGCCCAGCCTCGGCTTTTCTCATAAATTTCCCCCTTTACCCCATAATTTGTGGGATCGGAAAATCACGTCCCCTTTGGTTTAAGACTATCTTGAATCCCTGGGGCCCCGGGAAAGGGGCCCCATGCACAAAAACCTTTTCAATCTCAATATCGGTCCGCCTCTTTTTTCCCCCCCGGGATATTGAAGAGTTTAGTCCGGGAAAAAGAGGAAGATCCTGGGTTTTAAGGGATTAGGGGGCCCCCCACCCTGAATATTGTTCCTCCCCGTTCCTGTTTCCCAGGTTTGTCAAGGTGATCTACAAAGGGGGGTTAATTGGAGGGATTGTTGATTCCAAAGGGAGCTCTGTAGCTCCCGGGAACTGTTCCGGGGTGTACTGATACTGGGAAAAGGGCTCCGATTCCGCACCCCTTTTTGCCCAAAGGGAGAAGGACATCTTCCCCCTTGTGTAAGTCAATTTGCCGGCCTTTTTTTTAGGTCCTGAGCCCGTCAAAAGATAGGGTCACTCCCTTTGTTTTGGGAGGGGGCGAGATTTAAAAGTGCTTTTAAGTCGGGTGAACCCTTTTTTAGGTCAAAAGGGCTTGATCCTGGGAAACGGGGGGGGGGAACTGACCAGGGGGCGGTTTAATTAGCGCTGAATCCCCCCCCCCGGCACAAATAGGACCCCCCCCCAGAGGGGTAAGCAGGGGGCGGACCCCCCTTTTCCAACCAGTCTTTGACCAAAGGTGGGTGGTCCCGAAATTTCTGCTGCCTGGGGAGTTAGGGTGACATGTTTCCCCCCAAAAAAAGTCCCCCCGCGGGTCAGGGGGGGCGGGGCTCTGGGGGTGCCGAACCTGTGTCCCCTTGGGCTGGGGCGGACCCCCCTTTTTTTGCTGGCCCGCTGCCAAAACAGGGCCCCCGGGGCCCCTCCCCGAGAAAGGGCCCCCCACAGTTAGATGGGTAAATTTGGGGTTTTCATGTCCTGCCCTTTAATAAAAAACTTTCCTGAGGTTTATCCCCCGAGTCTGCCCCCCTTCCTGGCCCGGTTCCTGTTTTTTCCGGGGGTCCCCCGGATGCAAAAAGGGGGGGGGTTGAAAAAAACCCCCTGTTTATGCCCCCTCACTGGGGTCCCTGGAGAAATGCCTCCGCTCCTTCCCATCTCCTTTGCTTTGGGGTTTGCCCTGCAGCTTGGCGCGCCTCGCTGTCCGGATCCGGATTTTCCCCTTTTTCCGTCCCTTTCGCCGCCCCCCCCTGGCTTCCCCCGCTTCCCCCGATCCCCCTCAGCTCCCGGGAGCGCCAGGGGAGCAAACGGGGCCCCGGCTTCCGAAAAGGGGCCCCGGCCGGTTTGTCCCCCGTTGCCAGTCACGACCTGGTTGTCATCACTGCCGGTTTTGGGGAAGCTCCGCCAGGGGACCCGGCCCAAAGGCAAGATGGCCCCCCGCACCGGGGGAAGACCCGGGATCGATTCATCAGCCGGGGTGAAAGGGGCCCGCCCGGGGGAAACAAAATTTGGGTTGAGATGAGCTCATCCGCTTTATGGGGAGGTTGCCCGCACCCCCGGGTGTCTTTTTGCTCTTTATTGGGGGGTGGAAAAAATTTGGCTTTAGTTGCTGGCAAACCTTTGCAGGGGCTCTACTCAAAGGGGTCCTGCCGGGTGGAAAAGCCAAAAAACCACGGCCACCCCCAAGATTTCCTTTTTTATGTTAATGATCTTGCAAAAACAAGTCACTTTGCAATATATGTCCATTAACAGTGTCCTCCCTATTCTGAGATATCCCCTCTTGTATGGGTTGCATCAGCTCCACAGGTTGCTATAGCTACAGACCTGTTGGATGTCTCATGATAGGCTGCCAGCACTGGTCGTTATAGCTACAGACCTGGCTTATACTGCAGCCTAGTAGAAGCCAGTAAACACTCCCCTGAATTCAAAGTGAAACCAAGAAAACAGGACTGAGGTAAGATGAATCAATGTAGTAAGACAACCGATTTAAAGTTTTTGTGCACTTTTAAAAACACCTTTTCCCATGCATATTTGAGGAATTCTGACTTAATAGCAGGCTAGCCTCTGTCCTGGATCTGCATCTCTTGGTCAGAGTAACAGCTTAATGCCTTAACAACTGCCCGCTGACTTAAGACGTCGCTGCAGACATCGGGATTTGCGGCTCTGGGCGCCGCAGCTGCGCTGGGATCGGGGCTGTTATACACAGCCCTGATCCCAGAGCATCACCTGCGAGCACCGGGTAAACCTCCGCTCGCCGATGCTTTAACTCTTTGATTGCGGCGGATCGTCACCGCAGCGCACTCAAAGGGTTTCGCTGCTCTGTCGGGTGATCGGAATGCCTGGTGACCCTACAGAGCCCGGGGAACGGCTGCACAGTCAGCCCTGGGGACCTAGAGTGGCCCCAGAGCTGTCTGTGTAATAAGCCAGTGACCAGGACACACTGTGTGCTGTCCTGATCACTGCCTGTGTCAAACTGACACAGATTATAATGCATGAGCATATATGAATATGCTAATATATTACTAAGTGTAAAAAAAAAAAAAAAAAGTGTAAAACAGTTATCCCTTTAGGGGATTTAAAAAAAGAAAAGTAAAAAAAAAAAAACAAACAGAAAAAGTGTAAAAAAAATTAATAAAAAAATAAAATAAAAATAAATATTTAATAAAAAATAAGTGTCCATATATTACACACACAAAAAAACCTACACATATTAGGTATCCACACGACCGTGATAACCTGTAGAATTAATCTAACCATGTGAATGGTGTAAAAAAAAAAAAAAAAAAAAAAAAAAATATTTTTTTTTTTAATAATAAAAAAAATTCTGCAATTATTTATAAGTGAACTTAAACTATTCCCCCATAAAGTACAACTTGTCTCAAATAAAACGAGGCCTCATTCAACTGCATCATTGAAAAGTAAAAAAGTTACAACTGTTGAAACGCAAGGAGGCAAAAACTAAAAAAATGTTCTGGTCATTAACTACTTTTTGGCTTAAGTGGTTAAATAAAGAGTGTCTCTTACTCTGAGTGACCTGTCTTAAAAAGTCAATCTATTAACTTGAATGCACAATTTATAATGCAGAATTTCACCTAGTGGTGCTGCAAGAAAAGTGATTGCTTTGACCATATTTGACCACAAAATACATCTGATTGCTGGTATACAGTTTATTGTCAAAAGGATTTTTCAACCAAGTATCCAAAGTGGACAACCCTTTTGAAGGATGGTGTTTTGAATCCAAGCTATGTCAAGATAAAGTATTAGAATATGGCTTTCATATTGTGACATACAGTAATGTGCTTTCCATACTTTTCATATTTGCTAGTCTCTATTTGAGATGGTGGGCATATTCTTTTTTTTAATGTTATGATGATTTTCATTAAAAATATTCAGCAGATGATTATAGACGGGGTAAGAATGTGGACAAGCCATTTTAAAAACACATAAGGTAAGTCAATACTCTTTCATCATTAGAAACCTATAAACAATTCAATAACTGGCAATTAGCCACATTTATAGCATTTAGGTTTCACAATGAGCTCCTTTCTTTAATAAATTATCTTCATTGGACAGGACGCTGTAGCATGTCAAAATCATCTGTTCTTGTCAGAAACACTCACTCTTGGGTTACAAAGAGCCTCAGGACTTAGCAATAAAATCTGCAGCTTCATACATTACATTTTCCTGTTAAAAGTTGGTCATATACTGTTGACAGCTGTGGACTCTGAATATTATATTTTCAGTCTAGCATAGAAATGGATCAAGGGCAAGTTTTTCCAATGGGAAGGTGATAATGTAGCATATCAAAGAAGACCAGGATTGTCTTAGAAATCAATTGCTGCAATCAGATTTGCAATATTTCTTGTGGTTCTAAAGTTATCAACACAGAAAGTTCAAAACTTTTGTTGTTCATTACAGGTAAAGAAGAGAGGATTAAGGGGATTCTGATGTTCGGGGAACACAGCTGCAATATCATAGCTGCAGACTTCAGCAACCGGCACCCCAAAAAGACCATCACTTTCACACAGCACTGTTGCATCCGTCATAGCCAAATTTAAATTGATGGTCTTTCTGGGTGTTGGTTGTTGACGTCCGTGGCAATAATACGGCTGATGCATTCTCTGGACCTCAGAGTCACCTCAATCTTCTCTTCTTTCATCAATTATATCTTCATTTACCTGTTACAAAAAACAAAACTTTTGAATTTTCTGTGTTGATAACTTTCAGCAACAACATACACTGCAAATCTGAATGCAGCAATCGATTTCAGAAACAATTCTGGTCTTCACTGATATGCTACATGCCTACCTTCCCATTGGAAAAACTTACCCTTGATTCAATATGGCAGCCATGTTTCGGACATAGCCCTCTCACCCAATACTTGCTGGGGTATTCTGATAGGTCATTTTCTCTTTCATTTCTGAAATAAAAAAGTTTCCTGGGACTTCTGTATTCTTTTTTTAATGCGATCACAGTTGATCCAAATCTCTAGGAATCAAAGTAACTCAATTGGGAATCAATCGGTCCCTTCTCACTTTCAATGATTTGCTAGGATCAATGGAATATATATAT
Organism: Phyllomedusa bahiana; assembly: GCA_025379985.1. NCBI lineage: Eukaryota > Metazoa > Chordata > Amphibia > Anura > Hylidae > Phyllomedusa > Phyllomedusa bahiana. Next base: position 25,386 of record JAODAL010009975.1, read on the forward strand.
TGTGACGCCTCACTTACGTCCGGATGCCATCTTGGACCGTCCTGGGGGTATTTAGCTCTCGGATCGCCATCTTTGGTAAACGGATAATGGCACTCCAACACAGGCTTCAGTTGAATCTGGCCTCAGCCAGTTTTTTTCAGGCACAGTAAACATATACCGAAAACAAAACAAATAAAATCCTCGGCCGTCTGGCCACTAACTATACAAATGTAGAGACCCTCTCTAACAGTGGCCTCGGCCTATCGCCGAGCACCATCAACACTTTACCCACGCTGGGTCCCGGCTTCTTTCCAAGCATCCGGGGGACCAGAGCCTCTCTCCAGCTCTGCCACTGCTCCACTCTCAGGCAGCAGACCACGCCCCCTGATCACCTGCAGAGACAGGCTTTTTATAGCCATCCCGGGTCTGGCCCAAACTCCGACATGGACCCTGGAGACCTGGGACGCGGGAACAGCCACCCACCCATCTGCAGCTGTGCCAGGGAGGCCAACCCATAATGGCTGGATTTCCACCATGCTACATACAGCTGTCAGCAACCTAGTGTTGCTGACAGATAGCAATTGGCTCCCCCCACCAAGCCCAGCTCTTGGTGGCACGTCTCTACTAGGACGACTCCCCCTAGTGGCAGAACCAGGCAACTACTCTTAGCCACTCTGCTACAATATATACATATAAATAAATATATATATATATATATATATATACATATATATCTATATATATATATATATATATATATTAAATTAAAAAAGTATAAAGCCAATGATTCGGATGACTATAATGCAGATATTTTTAGTGTTCCTGTTACTGCTGCAATATCTAAAAAAATCCCATGTTTCTGCTGAACTAAACTAAACCCCATACCAGGTTGTAAAGGGATACAGCTGAACTGGGAAAGCTAAACTCTAAGGGTATGTTCACAAAATGGATTTTGCCACAGCCTCTGTATCCCCATTCATTTGAATTTCAAATCCATACTATAGTTTACAAAGCGAACTACTGCACGGATTTTTCTGCTGCATATTTCAAAAGTTTGATGCAGGAAAAAAGGAATGACACTTCGCATCCACTCATACAGGAAAATTCCAACATGTGAACATACCCTAATATACCTATACATTCATTGTCACAAGATACAATAGATCTGAACACAGTACTGCACAACACTAAGCTCACTAAATGATCATACTGTCATGAATGGCAGAAATTCTCCATTCCATCCTCTCCTTTATAAATACTCTCATAAAGCAGTTGCGATGCAATCACCTCAAGCAACTGACCAAGTCATGCACCAGGAGCTCATTAGCGGAGTAGTTACTGCTAGGCTCTATAAGGGCATGTTCAAACTGCTGATTTGGACGCTGAATTTTCAGCGTCCAAATCAGCATCCAAACCTCATCTGTAAAAGCGCCTCAATGCAGCACGTTTCAGACGGTTTTGATCAGTTTTTTTCCTTGTGGTTTCCGACAAAGTTTTGCAGCGCTGTTTCAGACGCAGTTTTGATTAGGTTTCTGAAACACCCTTAAAAGCCAGGGCAAAAACAGCACCATGAAATACAAAAAAACCCGTAAAAACTGCGCCAGAAACCGTGCCAAGTTTTTGAAGTTCTCTATTGATTTGTATAGGGATTTTCAGCGCTGAAAATGCTTCAAGAATTTACATGACACTTCTTTTAAAGCACTGTTTTACATAGAAATCAATGAATACGAACTGGGGGCATTTTGAACGCTTTTTTGATGCTATTTTGGGCCAGGAACAGTGTCAAAATCAGCCGTGTGAACTTACCCAAATGTTACTTTGGCTTAACAGCCATGTGCAGTGTACATTGTCCTGAAAGATTGCAGCTAGGAATCTGCTAGTGTTCTGTTCCAGTGAACTACTGTAGTATCTTCTGTATACAGTATCTTGTATTCTGGTTTGTCCATTTCTAGTAACTATATCTAATAACCTGTTTAGTTTGCTTACCCAGTTATTTAGATACCTTGTTTACCCTTTGTGGTTCTGGTTAAGTTGCTCTGTGTCAGTTGTCAGAGTTGTTAATTCCTGGGTCCTATTTGATACCTACTTGTCCCTATTAGGGTAAGTTGTTGCTCAAGGGACAACCATTAGAGATAGAGGTAGGGGGTCTGCTATTAGAGACAGCAGTGGAGCTTGGTCTATGGAAAGATTTAAGAAGAGTTAGTAAGGGTCAGTTATCTTTGTCATATCCTTTCATCTAGTTAACTCTTATGGTGGCACCCTCACCAGTATCCCTGTTATCATCTGCCTATGGTCCATTTACACGACAAGCATTTACAGTTGAATTTTTACGAGGACTCAAGCTCTATAAACAGTAAAAATTCAACTGTAAACCATCCCGATAGACCTCAGCTGAAAATCCAAGTTGTAGTCCACGCAATTTTCTTGGTCAGACTTTAAAAATGCTTGCAAAAAACGTAGAAGATTTTTAGTAATCTGTCGTATTTTAGATCATAAAAACGTGTCCCAAACATTTCTATGTCGGTTCCGCATCCAATACCCCATAGAGATGAATGAACTCGTTTTTTGACTGTAAATCTGGTGGATTTACAATTCGTTTTTCGGATTTGCCATTGGCCCCATACAACTGAGTATATGGGAATCCGACAGCAATCCGGCTGAATATGCAACATATTCTGCCGGATCTTAAACACAATGGTAAAAAATCAGTGCTGTGTAAACTACAGCACGTATTTTTTACTGCTGCCTATGCAGCCCAGTGTACCTCTGGATTTTTGGCAGATTCAAAATACTGAATCCGACTAAAATCAGATGGTATTTCTGTGCTGTGTAGACCTAGCCTAAAAGTGAAAACTGCTGTTTTTGTATTTGATACACACTTAATATAATTTTTGCATTTGACTGCTGAGTTGACTCATTTGTTACAATGATCAGTCTATCATCCTGCTCCAACTAGCCTCGTTACACACACTGATATTAAATTAGGTTTACATTAGAACAAATTTCATTAGCAGACATCCTTCAGGAAAACTGGTGCTGCATAATTTAAGTAATTTTTAGATTGTATTACAACTTTATTATCATTATACATTGTCTCTTTTTCGGCTAAATAGAACTTGCAGAGTTTACCAATGGTAATCAATTCTGGATTCAAATATAGGTTTTAAAACCATGGTACTGCTGGATAGTTGTACTTGCTAATGAGCTTGTTTCATATCAGGAATGTGCACATAAAACACAGTGTATGGTGCAGTGATACAGGATGTTATGTCAATTGAGAAGCAATTATTTTGTGATGCTCAATGTCCTGCCTTAAATATACTATAGCATTCCCAGCTTCTTATCAGAGTAGAAATCACTTCAAGATTACATTCTCCTATTCTATTCTCTAAGAAGTGATGTAAGTCAGGAATTTAAATGGCACAAAAATGTAAGGAAATCCTCAACTTTTCATTGAAATCAGTGTTTGAAGCCAGACTAATTCCCAAAAGTAATGATCACGACAAGTGCACCTATCAGGAGTCCTACATTTTTAAAGGACACCTCTATTTTGTAAACAAGCTGACATTCTATAAGAGTGAAGACGAACATATATCCGATCTCATCTTTTCTATGGTCACGCTGACCTCCATCTGTTTCTCATGTAAACCATACACAACCATTATAATTGTAGTAATGACATACTATTTTAATACTAGGGTTTTATAAATATTACAGAAATAATTTAATAACCATGAGACACATATTAGAAAGCTTTGATGTTTATTTAGAATCCCTAATTTTTAATATCATCCATCTGTGTGTCAAAATTGTATAAACATTAAAAAGATTAATACTATTGCTGTCTATGGGCTGTGACCGGCATTGAGGCTCCGCTGAGTCATTTGAGTGGGACTGAACTACAATGACAGAAAAAGACCAGAAAAGAATGGTGCTGTTTCTATGAAAAGCAGACCTTTTATTTCATACAACTTGTTTAATTTTACACATAATACTGTGAAAATCAAAAATGAAGAGGAGCAATACATGCATTTGACTGAGCTTTATGTAAATGGTTTAAATCCCACAAAGACAACATCTGCAAGGAGTTTGTACGTTCTCCCAATATTTCTTTTGGTTTCCCCTGGGCACTCCAGTTTCTCCTTCACTCCAAAACATATTAATAGGTTAATCTAGAATTTAGACGGGGATCCTAATGGGATCAGAGACTAATGTGTATAATGAAAATCTCTGCAATATAACAGTGCTATATAAATGAAATAAATAAATAAACTGAAAAGTCACTTCTTCCAAACTGGCTTGTGGTTAGCAATGTAATTGGTGATTTTTTTTTTTTTCTAAAACAGATTGCCTTCTCTCTGAGAAAACAAAGGAGGTGTAGCAGGAACCAGCAGGGTGTAACAGTGCTTTACAAGCCCACCTGTCCTCTGCTACATCTATCTGTTTTAATTTCTCCAGTGGAGACTAATGACCCTGTGGTGTATGACAGAATGGAAATTGCCCGAGAACCTGAAAGAAAAGCAGAGAATATTCTAAAACCTGAATCTTTAAGGGAAATATAAAAGAAAAAATAATTCACATCTATAGTCACTGTCCTAAAGCACCACCTCTTGAATCCCATAGTGAAACAAAATAACTTAAAACTGTAAGAGAGTACATATTTTTGTAACTTCTTCAATCACTTTTGGCCTACTGCACCGTTTGCAGAAAAAAAATGATGGTTCTTAGGGTATGTTCACACGGCATTTTTCAGATCTGTTTTTAGATCCACTTTTCAGACCCAAAAAATGCATCTAACAATGTGCAGCGTGATTTACATTAGTTTCAATGTAAAACACATCGGCGTTAAGATGAGTGATCGCCAATGCGGGTTTACTTGCGTCTTTCAATGCGTTTTTCGGATCTGTTTAAAGAATTGTCATGTCAATTCTACTTGTGTTTTGCGCAAGAGAAATCCCCATAGGAAACAATTGAGTGCGTTTTTGGAGCCTGAAAAACGGATCCAAAAATGCAACACGCTTTTGAATACATGTTGGGTATGTTTTTGATGCGCTTTTCGCATTCGAAAAACGCAATGGATTAAAATTTGAATGTCTGTGATTTGAAAGAAAACGCACTGAAAAACGGATCCGAAAAACACATCCAAAGACACATTCAAAAACGCATTTGCAAATGCATTTTTGGATATGCTTTTTGGATGCAGTTTTCAATGCCTTTTTCATGTAGTGAAATCATAAACCCATTTAATGTAAAAAGGGAACCAAAAAAGGATCCTTAGGGCCGGGTGAACAAAGCCAAAAGTGTGCCCCTCTCCCCACTGGAAATCTACCTTGTTTAAGCAATGAAACAGAAAGATGTGGGGACATAATTGTGTTCATTAATGTACACAAGTGGACATAATTGTTGGTACCCTTCTGTTGAAGAAAGAAAAACCCATAATGGTCACAGAAATAACTTGAAACTGTCAAAAGTACACTTAAATACATTTAAATTTACTGAAACTCAACTAATAAAATCATCAATAAATTGTGCTTCAATCCAAAAAAAAAAAAAAAAAAAAAAACTGGCCTGAACAAAAATGATGACACCCCTAGAAAAGACTGAAAATATTTTTTGGGGGTTTTTTTGCGTTTAGGGATGCCTTAAACCTCTAGGGCCCTGTATAAATTGGTTTTTTACACCTAAAAAAGCTCAAAAGTGGGTTTAAATGGGAAAATTCTCCAATTTTAGAAGGGGGCTGTCTGGAAATTTTTAAATTTTTGGGCGGAAAATTTAAAAGGGTTTTTTTTTGAATGGGAATTTTTGGGTTTTTTAAATAATCAAAAAAATCTTTGTTTTAACTGTTTTCAAGACCAAGGCTTAAATTGTCGGGTTTTAATTTTTTCAAATTTCTCAGTATGGAATGCCAAAACCCAAAGGGGGGAAAAAATTTTAAATTTTTTTTTCTTCTTTTTATAGAAACAGATTTTGGCTTTAATTTAAAACACATTTTTAACAAAACTTTTACAAATTTTGCCGTAGATAAAAAACCAAGGTTTAAAAAAGGGAAACAGTAATATATAAAGTTACATTATTTTATTAATATAATTTGATTTGGGGGCTTACATTTTCCCAAAATGTGGGTTTATTTTTCCTCTTAAACTTTTTTGAAAATTTGTGTTTTTAATAGATTGGTGGTTTTTATGAATTCATAAAAAAAACCCGTCATTTTATTTGTTTTTAACATAAAGGGGCAATGTTGGAAAAAAAAAGCAGTTTAAAAAATTTAACACAGTAAACATACATGCCAATCCTGGGACACATTTTATGTTTACTGGAAATCCATGTAGCATATAATGATATTTGTTAATTCTGATGGTAAAAAAAATTTTTAGTAAGCCAAAAAAGTGTAAATTTGATTTCAAACAGGCAAAAAAAAGGCAATTTTCCCAACACAGGGGCTCGGGAAATTTGCCCCTTTTGGGCCTTGTAGGCGGGGGGGTTTCCGGGGTTTTTAACCCTTTCCCAAGGCAACATCTGGGGTTTATTAAAAATTTTTGGGCGTTTTTTCCCTTTCCAGACACTCTGTTTTCCCCCACTTTCTTAAAAACACACTGTTTGGTTAATCTGGACTAGATTTTGAGCCCCAATGGGGACAGAGACCCAATGTGCAAAATGAAAATCTTTGTATAGCACAGTGGAATATAATGGCGTTATATAAATGAATGGAAAAAAAAAATCCTACCAAGAGGACTGTCCATCCCCTTGGGGCAAGTATTTTGTATTTTAAGTATTTTGTATATATATATATTTTATATATAATTTTTATATATTTTATTTTATATAAATATATATATTTTTAAAAATAAATATATTTATATAATTTATAAAAAATTTATTTAAAAAAAATGAATTCACAGTTCCCCCAATAAATTTGAGGGCTTTTCCCATCATTTAATTTGGGGGAATTTTTGAAATTTTTGGGAGCGGAAATTGAATTTTGGGATAAAAAATTTTCCCCCCTGGAGAAAGTCACACCCCCATACTTCAAAGATAAAAAACGCTTTTCCCATTACCTTGAAATGATGGCTAAGCTGTACCAGCTTTCCCCTTTCCCAAAAAAAAAACCCTTTAAAAAAATTAATTTTTAAAACCCCTCCCATTGATTCATATGTAAAAACCATTTGTCGTCATTGACAAAAAGGGCCGTTGCTTTTTGTTATTTTTCACCCCTTATCGTAAGCGCCATTAAAAAATTTGATGTAAATTTCCTTTAAAAACTTTTTCTGTCCCCCCCCATTATAAGAAATAGGAGGCAAAAAATCTGCCTCAGAAAATCAGTGTCATATCTTTTCAAATCCGCACTTATAAGTGCATAATTGAAAAGAGGAGACGACTTTGATAAAAGGGGGTGATATTTTTGGGGAAACGGGAAAATAAAGAAGGGGATTGAGCTCTCGAGCATGTATGACCACCAGCTCTGACTCATAATGTGGACACTTTGAGAAGGAATACAAAAAACAACAGGTAGCACCATAACAGGTATATAATAGTAATATTTGGACACAGTAGAATTTTTTTTTTTATTCTAATTAAAACATTGTGCATTTTCTCTGGTCTAGCAGAATGCACATTTATTCAAGAGACACTTCTTTTAAATGGGCAGAAGAAAGGTTTTTAAAACGATAAATGCAAGGTTTTTATTTCAGGGGAGGGAAAAATCCATTACATGACTCTGTTTAAAAGGGGAAAAAAGGGGGTGGGTAAAAGTGGGCATGGGAAAGGACTTGGGAAAACCTGGTGGACAGTAAAATTCATTGTAAAACAGCCAGTGTCAAAAAGGCAAATTTGGAAAATGGGGTTTTTTAAAAGGGGATAGAGGGACATGATTAGAACATTATTCTCCCATTATTTCAAGTCAATGGTTAGACCCCATGGAATAATTTTGTACAGTTTTGGGCACCAGGCACAGGAAAAAATAAACCCCCCTTTAAAAAAAGGGGGTTTAAAAAGGTTTCAAAGGCGGGGAAAAAAAAATAAAAAAAGGCCTGGGTTGGGCCACAACACCCAAAAGATTACGATTAGGGTTATTTAGTTTAGAGAAAAAAACGGTTCGGGGGAAAAAAAAAATTGTTTTAATTCGTTAAAGGTCAATTTTAGTGATCTCTCTCAAATTTATTTTTAACCCCGGGGGTTTTAAAAGAAAAAAGGGGATCCCCTACGTCTTTTGGAACGAAAGTTTCTACATAAAACATAGAAAGGGATTTTTTACTGTTAGACAGTGAGACTATGGGAAATTTTCGGGCCCGAGGGAAACCTTCATTGTGAAAATTTAATAACAAGTTCAAAAAGGGTTTTTGGGTTCCCTTTCCCGGGGGCAAGATAATATAACAAATTTTTAGTGTCTAAAGGAAATTTTGGAGGGGGGTTTTTGATCCCGATTTGAATCAGGGAAAAAAATTTTTTCCCCAAAAAGACCCACCCAAATTTCTTCCCACCCCCATTGTTTTTTTTTTTTTTTCTGGAAAAAAAACACCTTAGCACAACGGGTGAAAGGATGGAGGCTTGTCTTTTTTCGGCCTTACAAAATATTTAAATTTTGGTTAAAAAGGTTTTAACATATACAAGATGGGGACTTTCCTTTTTTTAAAAAGGGAAAAGTACAAAAATAATTTTCCTGAAAAACATGATAAATTTCATTTTTCGGATTTTTTTAAAAATAACATTCAAACCCTTTAATGCTCCAAAAAAGAAAATTTTAAAAGATTTTTTGCCCAGGGGTTTGGGAAAATTAGTTAAAATTCCCCTTTTTTTCTTTAAAAACTTTTTGTTTGTTTCTATTATTTTCTAAACGGTTTCATTTCTGCAGATGGGGAATTGTGGGTGAGTTATGGGATAGGCAATGAACAATTTTGTTTTAGACCACTAGAAATACTACAGCACTTCAAACTGGCCTAGGATAGTTGAGAAGATACAATGGTGGAAAAGTAGAATAGAAAGATTCATCAAGATGATGAACCACTATAGCGAAGTAATGAAGCCTATTATTTGTTTCCTCTAATTTGACGCTCACAATTGTCAGTAAAAAAATGTTAAAATACTCACACATGACCACTTTAGAAAATGTGATTGCATTTTTTAGGTCTGTCAAAATTTTTGATTGCAAGATCTAAAAATAGTTGCATGTAAGCAAATAAACTTTGGTGAGCCACTTCTATACCTCTACGATTACAATTTTACTGAAGAACTAGCATATAAATTTTGGTCTTGCAAATAAACTTTCCTGACCCACTTCTATACCCCTACAATTAAAATTTTACTGAGGAACTTCCATATACAAATAGATATCGTTTGTTTTCCATTAGTAGCAAATGGCGACCCAGAGGGTATGTTTATATGATTTGTTACTGATATCTGTGTCTACTGAAAATCGTCTCCATACATGAGTCGGGTTGTATCTATATCACAAAAAGTATTAAACAAATTTGACATGTTGAGCATATATGGCTTCTTCTACATAAAATGTTTATACTTGTTATAAAATCTAATAGAATATAAAATATGGTGCCTTTTATGACAGTATAATTTACATAATCATTCTTTAAAGGAGTTGTCCACCTACATTTTTATTTTTTTTATTTTTAGCATACTGCAGCCCATTTTAAAAAATACATACTCACCTCTCCCCTTGTGTTTTCTTCTTGCTTCTTCCACTGATTGGCTGCAGTAGTAACGTGCCATTGTCTGATTTCACTGTTTAGAAGTTAGCTGTCTGAACAGTCAAGTCAGGTGGTGAGACGTGACCGCTGCAGCCAATTATCGTTTGCAGTGGTGATGTCCCCGTTCGGAAGAAGGAAGAAGAAAACGGAAGACTAGCGGACAGTGTAGATGGTTAGAGGTGAGGAAAGAGGAGAGAATGACTATTTTTTAAATTCTAAATAGGCAGTAGTGTGATAAAAATAATAACAAAAATGAAGGTGGAGAATCTTTTGACCTCTTAGCATTACCTCACTGTAGTGCACTTTTGGACATGTGTTACACCACTCAGTTGTGACTGGGCAACGTAGCTAAAACCATACAACAATATATCCTGCCCACTACTTGCTGCTGGCCTCAAAATATTTTTGCAGGTTAGTGGACAAATGAGTAGGAGCTGATTTTCACCCCTCTTCATCTAAATGTTTGTGCTAGTCACTGCGACATATGGTGAGACCTGATGCAAAGGTGTTTTTTTGGGGGGTGAAGTGCTGGGTAAATGTATATGAAATTGGATTCCCTTATTTACTCTGCACAGTTGTTCTGTGGTATTAGAGCCTAAAATATTTAGTTTTCATGATGAGGCCTGTCAGTAGGTACCCTGCTCTATTGCTCTCTCTCTGACTGACAGTTGATAACCCTACAGATACAAGTGCAGGGTTCGAGCAAAAACAATAAGTACTTAAGCAGAGATTTCTACATAAAAATATAATAGTGTAGAAGGTAATAGATGATCTGGTAACATTTTATTTTAAACTGATACACAGTGTCTTATATTAATTTTTGCTCCTAAAGACGAGCTAAGACTTATTTTTAGGGGATGTCTTAATTTTCCATGAACAAGAATTCACATTTATTGTTGAACAAAACATCAACATATATTAATATACTGTAGTGATTTCATCACAAACATCAGCATAAGCAGCCAAAGTCTTAATTGCATCAAAAAATGCAGTATGTCTTATTTTCGGGTGATGTCTTATTTTCGGGGAAACAGGGTAAGATGAGTCATGGACAAGGCGTTCACAAGATTATGTCATACAATTGCATGGATATGACATTACAGAAGGGTTTCAAAGGTTGAAAGCAGACTATACACCAATCCATGAAATACCCTGATGATCTTGTAATAATGGCACCTATCAAGCAAGTGAACAGTCAATCCCTATAGTTGATGTGTTGAAAATAGAAAAAAATGGACAAACGCAAAGACCTAAATGATTATGTGAAGGACTAAATTGTGATGGCGAGGCAACGGTCTCAGAACACCTTCAAAACAGCAGGTATTGAGGGTATCTTCCAGTATACAGAGGTTTCCACCTACCAAAAGATGTCTGAGGTAGGGCAACCGGCCAGTGTCACAGTTGCCAAGGCCAATCTCACAGCACAGGGTGATTCAAAAAGAATGCTGAAAAAAGATAAGCTCGATTTTCATAACTGAGATAACATTACACAAATTTATTGACATAAAAAGACACATTATAAATTCCAGTTTATCACAATCCAGCAAATATATAGGTGTACAACTAAGCCAGTTTTGCTGTGTTTTTCAGTCAATGGCCATTTATGAATGATACTACTTTAACTGCAGGCCTTTACTACACGCACCAGTGTTTCTAAATTACTCTGTATGTCTAAAAAGGAAAATGCTGTTAGCATGGTTTTGCTTTGTATAGAAATAGCAGTTACAGAAGACACTCTGAGGTGCACCAACTTTTTGGGTTGGTCAAGAGTCATACTGTCAGGATGTCTTGCAATTAAATTTTGCCAAAATGCTGATTTGAAGCCTAATTAGTACTCAATTAAATGAGCTTTATTCTTACAACATATTGCAGTTGTGAAACCTAATGTAACTAAATTTTAGCTGTGTTCTACAGCTTAGCAATCAACTAAAGTAGGGAACAGACAACAAATGGAGATTATAAATCGACCATGACATACATGATGCATATACTGTATGCTGAATCCATCATGGCTCATTTGACAGCGTTTCATGGTCGGCATGCTCCTAAATCGTCTGTTGTTAATGGGTGGAAGAGTTTTTCTAAGTAGCTGATTCACTGTTCAGTAATGTGAGAATGTAATAAGCACACATACACACTTTAAATAAAACACTAACAACGGTATTTAACGAATAAACCATTTAGCATTTATGGGTTAAAAAAAATTGTTGTGACCTCTTCTTCTCTGGCCTCTGTATCGTGCTCCTTGTCCTAATAAAGAGGTAACAGAAGAACAGTAATAAACATTTTGCACAAGCTTAACTCTTTAAACAGTCACATTAAAAGACAAAAAAATCATCCATCAGGAAAAATCATCACTTTTTAATACAGACACTTAAAAATAGCTGGTGCATAATTCAGGTTCTCTATTAACTCCTTCAAGTGGTGTCATCCTGCATTTGATGGCATATATATAGGCTATGCTGTCACAGTGTCCTACTTCCGAGAACAAGCCTACAAAAGTCTGTGTTCAGAATACAAAGTTGGTTGCGCCTGTGCACAACTCACCATTCTGTTACTATCGATATGCAATTAAAGAGAACCTGTCACATAGATTATGTCCTCCTTGCTGAGGACAGAACAAGCTAGTGTCAGACCTGCTGTTTCCAGTGCTGTCTCCCTTACTCTGTAAGATGCTGTAGTTTTAGAGCATTTAAAGAGAACCTGTCACATAAATTATGCCACCCTTGATGAGGGCAGAACAAGCTAGTTACAGACATGCTGTTTCCAATGCTGTCCTTTTTTCTGTAAGATGCTGTAGTTTTAGAGTATTTAATGCTCAAATCTGCAGTTTTCAGCCAGAAAAGAGTCATGAAAACAGTCATTTTTTTCATACCCCGCCCATTGGCAGCTAGCCACGCCCACCTCAACTGATAAACCTATTACTTTAAATAGGTAGAAACATAGAAATAACTCCCAGGTGGGCGGGGCTAGCCTTGAGTGGGTGATCTCACGCCTGCTCATGAATAAGATTTGAGCATTTAATAAGATTTGAGCATTTAATAAGATTTGAGCATTTAATTTAACTCCAACATCTTACAGAATAAGGGAAACAGTCTGTCACTAGCTTGTGCTGTCCTCAGCGCGGAGGCATAATCTATGTGACAGGTTCCCTTTAAAGTGAGAGATGGGAACACCCCTAGATGGTGTTGATTTTTTCCTTAAACGCTAGTAAAATTCAATATATGTTTCCAAAAAGAACAATTAAAAAGAGAACTGTATAGTCACAGTCTCCATTCCTCCTAGTAAAATTGGTCGTTCCCCCACCTTGCATTCAGGTTGACATACCGTATTATTCGGACTATAAGACGCACTAGACCATAAGACGCACCCAAGTTTTATTGGAGGAAAATAGGGCTGAAATGTAGTTTATATTGGTACCATTTTGTGGTAGATGCGACTTTTTTTGGGATATGAAATGATGTACAGCATATGGGATAAATTATTTTATATTTTAATAGAGCTGACTTTTACGGACATGGCGATACCAATTATGTGTAACTTTTTTTAATTTTAAAACGGCAAAGGTGGCTTATTTAAACTTTTAATATTTATTATTTTAAAACTTTTTTTTTTTTTTACTTTGTCCCTCTAGGGTACTTGACCACTAGGGGGCACAATCCCTTGTCCTATATACTGTTGTACTGCTGCCAAAAGGCAGGGTGTAATAATAATAATCTTTAATTATATATTCCGCAGCACTTTACAATGTATATTTACAATAATTGGTATAATTACATACAAAAGACAGACATTACACAACAAAAGCTACTTAGGGTATGTTCACACGGCACAATTGCGGCGCGTACAGTACGGCCGCAATTACGCCGGGTGTTTTGGAAGTCGCGCTGATCAGCGCCTACTCCCATGGCATGGGGGATGAGGGGGACAGCCGGATGGCCCCATAGACATTCGTATTCACCGCAAGTAATTGTACGAGCGGGGAGAGGAGGCGTAATCCATAGTTCTCTGAGAACTATGGATTACCGTAATTATTACCCACATATCAAGCACAGTACGGCGCGAAATACATGGCGAAATGCGCCCTAAAATAAGCTGTGTGAACATACCCTTACAGATGAGACAAAAGGTGTGAGAGCCCTGCTCGCAAGAGCTTACAATCTATACAGGGTGTCTGGGGGAGACGAAGGGTGAGAAGTGCTAAGTTTACAACAGGCCAGCCTTGTTTCATAAATAAGGGGTAGTTTAAATAAAAGTTGGGTGAACCTGCCACCATGACAATACATCCATATACAGATAGGTGCCTGTGAGTGCCCTAGTGTAGGGAGTGAGTGTCCTAGTGTAGGGAGTGAGTGTGATAGAAGGTGGGGATTAGCAATTAGGGATCTGCCTAAGAAGATGTATTTTCAGGGCACTCTTAAAACTATGAAGGTTAGGATTGTGTCTGATGGTACGAGGTAGGATATTCCAGAGAATTGGTGCAGCACGTGTGAACTCTTGAAGATTGGCATGGGAGGTTCGAATGATTGTGGTCTGTAGTTTGATATCCGCAGCAGAGTGGAAAGACCAGGTACGGTGGTAGACAGAGATGAGGGAGTGTAGTGGAGTGCAACACTGTGGAGAGCTTTAGGGGTGAGAGTGATTAGCTTATGTTGCATCCTGTACTCAACGGGCAACGAGCACAGTGACTGATACAGCGTAGAGGCATCAGTATAGCAGCTGGAAAGATGAGCCTGGCTGCTGCATTCAGGACAGATTGGAGAGGGGAGAGTTTGCAGAAAGGGAGACCGATAAGCAGGGAGTTACAGTAGTAGTAGTAGTAGACAAGAAAGAATAAGAGCCACAATGAGCGTTTGAGTTGTTGCCACAGTGAGAAACGGATAGATGTAATAGGTGTACATATATGACAGTTACGAAACCCTGCATGAGACTTCCTGCTGCCATGACAAACGATCACCCTTTGCAATTACATTCTGGGGGAGTGATCGGACAGAGGAACGGTGCTGCACATCATTCCTCATTCAGCTAGACGCCACAGCCATGATCGCCGGCTCCACCTCTGCTGTGAGTGGTGGCTACCAGCTGTAGTGAACAGCTGCCGCACAGTACTATCTCGGGATGGTAGAAGACAGGAATGCAGCAATGCTGCCACCGATTTCCCGCAGCATCGCCCTCCACCAGCCTCCTGCCTCCCTGAGATGATACATTCCGACGGTCAGATCCACCCCTTATGTTCCTCTCAAAAATAAAAAGAACTTCTGTCCTCACCTCTGTTCCAGCGCTGCCGCCTCCCGTTATCTCCCCAGTCTTCTGTTTCCGTCCTGGTCCTGGCAGTCGCAACATCACTGCTGCAGCCAATGACTTTACATGCTTTGACACCACCTCACCTTCATTGCTGAACAGTGATGTCAGAAAATGTTACATGAATACTGCAGTCAATAAGCAGCTGCAGCAGTGATGTTCTAGATGCCAGGACCAGGAAATAAACAGAATACCAGTGAAACAGCAGAGTATCTGTTTTTTTTGTGTAATAGCATACATTTAATTAAAAAATAACCTCTTGATAAACTGTTTATAGGAAAAATAACAGTAAATTCGAAATTGCACCCCAGGATGATCCAGTCTTGTGCAAGTCCACAATTCTCTTCCAGATATCTTGGCTGATTTCTTTATACTTTCCCATGATGTTACACACAGAAGCAGTGTGTTTCTGGTGTGTGTTTAAAATACATCCACAGCTATGTCATTAATGAACTCAGATGTTGCCAATAAACCTGTCAGAAGCTTCCAAAGACATATATGTCTTTTTATATAGCGTATGTAAACTTCTGGTTTCAACTGTAGCTTATAGCTAGCATCTAACATGTCTCCTGTACGTTGGCATCATTTTTTAAATGTCTTTTTATTTTTTTACGACATCAGGGGGCCTCGAAATGTAGTAATATTTTTCACATTTTCAAGAAAATTTGCATCATAGATTGTTTTATGGACCAGTCCAGTTCTGACGTGACTTTGAGGGGTCTGTATGTTAGACACTCCCATAACTCACTCCATCTAAGAAACTAAACCCTTTAACGTATTCAAAACAGCATTTAGGAAGTTTATTAAGCAAGGAATTCACAGGAATTAAACAAAGTAAAGATAAAATTTAAAAATTTTACTTTTTTTTGCAGATTTTCAATTTTTATCCACTATTCACTGGATCATGGTAGATGCGACCAGGGAAATGTAACTCAAGATCGTTTCTCCAATTCTTCTGTTTTTAGGTATATCCTAGATATGGCTGTTGTGCGCTATTTGGCTCAACCACAAGCATCAGAATAGGAGGAGCACCTACTGGACTTTGGGGTCTCATTTTCATTATGATTTTCTTTAGGCGCCATTCCAGGTTTGTGGACACCTAAGGTGTTAAAACTTAATAAACACCCCTAAAAAGACCCCATATTGGAAACTACACCCCTTAAGGAATATATCCAGGGGTGTAAGGAGTAAATCAACCCCACAGGTCTTTCACAAAAACTTTTAGCATTAGGCTGTGAAAATGAAAAATTTGTTTCCCAACAATCTGCAATTTTAGCTGAAAATGTTTAATTTTTACAAGGAGTCCTGGAAAAAAAAACATCCCAAAATTTGTTACACAATTTCTTCCAAGTTTGGCAATACCCAATATGTGGGTGTAAACTGCTGTTTGGAGAGGAGAGCTATTTGACTTTTGGAATGCAGATTTTGGTAGGTGCCATGTTGCATATACAAAGCCCCCAAACTACTAGAACAGATGAAGCCTTCCTATCTTAGATTTAACACTCCTCACCTCTAGGGATGTATTGTGAATTTAAGACTGCACCAAAACTGCGCTATGTGAAAGCTCCCTTACAGTCAAGCATGGTGGTGGGAGTGTCATGGAATACTGCATGAGTGCTGCCAGCTGTGGAGAGAATTCATTGAAGGCACCATGAACGCCAACATGTACTGTGATATACTGAAGCAGAGCATGATTCCCTCCCTTCGGAAACTGGTCCGAAGGGCAGTACTCCAACATTATAACGACACACCTCCAAGACGACCACTGCAGTGCTAAAGAAAATGAGGGTAAAGGTGCTGAACTGGCCATACATGTCTCCAGACCTAAACCCTATTGAGCATCTGTTGGGCATCCTCAAATGGAAGGTCTCTAACATCAACCAGCTCCGTGATGTCGTCATGGAGGAGTGGGAGAGGATTCCAGTGGCTGAAACCTGTGAAGCTCTAGTGACCTTCATGCCAAAGAGAGTTTAAGGGGTTGTCTTACTACATTGATTCATCTTACCTCAGTCCTCTTTTCGCAGTTTCATTTTTGAATTTAGGGGTGTGTTTACTGGCTTTTACTAGCCTGCAGTGAGGAGCTGCTGAGGACACCAGGTCTGTAGCTACAGCAACCAGTGCTGACAGGAGAGATTCAACAGGTCTGTTGCTATGGCAACCTGATGAGCTGATGCAGCCGTTACAAGAGGGGGATATTTAGGAATAGGTAGGAGACTGGTAATGGACAAATATTGCAAAGTGACTTGTTTTTGCAAGATCTTTAAATAAGATAAAAAAAAGCATAGAAAGCAATCTTTGTAGTGAGACAACCCCTTTAAGGCAGTGCTGGAAAATAATGGTGGCCACACAAAATACTGACACTTTGGGCACAATTTGCCCATTTTCACTTAGGGGGTGTACTTATCTTGCTAGCGTTTTAGATGGCTATGTGTTGGTTTATTTTAAGGGCACACAAAATTTACACTGTTATACAAGCTGAACACTGACTACTTTACATTGTAACAAAGTGTCATACCTTTTGTTTACGTAACTAAATGAATAGCTTTCACTCCGTAGAGCTCTGTAGCCTTGTGCACTATACTTTACAGACCTCCAGTAATCATTTCATGGTGTCAAGATCAGCTAGAAATAGCAGAGCTGATATGCCAGTCACTGCTATGGAACCACCCTAAGCCTGACCAGGAAATGTGAGTCTAAAGCTAGGCATGGCTCTCTGAAACTACGTGGTGAAAAAAAGCCTTTACGTCATTGCTGATGCTTGATGTTCTTGTGCCTACTTTGATAGAAGTTGTGCTCTGTAGTATTTGTAACATTTTTCCCCTTAAACACAGATTTTTTCATGTTTTCCCAACCTATAATGCACTTGCATACAGCTTTAGAGAACAATTGTTTCTAGCTCCAGGCAGATCACATAAGCTTCTACAGATCAATGTATGTAGAAATGGCAGGGTAAAGCAGATGTGATGATAGCAAAATCAGTTTTTCTGACATTCAGTAACCAAGATCTAAAACATTAAGCAATTAAAGCTGTACTGCTGCCCTCATTCCTCAGCTTCTAGAAGACAATGAATGAACATGAGAAGGAAAGTATTACAGGAATTTAGGTTAATCCCAATACAACTGATCAGGCTGACGTCTTTAAAAAGATTAGGGATATACCTCTCAAGAGAAAGGATTTCCTCTTTACACTGTTTGTCCTTGTGCTTTAAATTGTCTTGGTATAAGCTATTTTACATTTATCATAGCAGAAGTAACACAATACTTTCAATAGCACATTTATTCCAAAAAGTCTATGTAAACGCTGCATCTGACGGGCAGGCTCCATCAACTGTATAAAAACACTTTATGATGCAGAGACATCCTGCAAAAACCTGGGTAATGCTCCTGATAAATACCTTGGATAAAAGGTTCAAGCATGATGAGAAAATCTTAGGCCATATTCACACGGCAATATCCTGGACGTATTTCAGTCCGTAATTACACGCCGGAGTGCGCAAATTACGGGCTGAATGCGCCCTAGTAACTACAGTAATCCACAGTTCTCATAGAGAACTATGGATTACGTCTCCTCTCCCTGCTAGGCGAATACGCCGAGGGGGAGATAAGTGACATGTGAATTACCAGCGGCGCGTAATGCAAGTCAATGGGCCGGCGAGGTGCCGGCCCCCCGCTCCCGCCCCCGGCCACACGGCGTAATTGCGGGGCGTAATTGCGGGGCGCAGTTAAGCCGTGTGAACATAGCCTTAGGGTACAGCCACATGGCAATTGTAAAATGGTGGTCAGATCTGGCAGGTATTTTATCGTCGTTTGAATAGTTTTGGTGATGTTCTGTCTGCGGTTTACCGATTCGGACATCCCCCTAACCACTGAATAGCACTCCTTCCGCCAGAAAACCGGCCGGAAGATTGAGCATGTTCCGAGATTTTCGGAATGCCAGCAGTGTGAAAATCCACCCAGTAGAAAAAGTGTGCAGTATAGACTACTGGAGGGATTTTCTATTAAAGTCTACGGTTGACAGTCGGTTTTCAGACGATTTCCAAATCCGCAAACTGTGTGAAAACGTGACGAAAAACCCATACCATGTGGACATACCCTTATAGTATATAAAACTGGACTTGTAATTTCTTTAGACCAAATTTTCTTAATCACTAAAAGGGTGTTCCGATCTCACTCTGTAATGATAAACTGGCCCCCGAACGTCTCTGCTTCTGAAGCGAGAGTAAGTTGCGATTGCAGAATACTTTCTCCGTTCTGTTTTATGGGCGCTCCAAGTACAGCTGAACACACCACTGTCCTTGAAACTCCCATAGAACTAAACAGAGAGCTGTGCACAAGCGCAACCAACTCTCCATTTGGATTCAGAGACTTTTGGGGGTCCCAGAGGTTGGACCTATAAAGGTATGTTCACACGGCTTAATTGCGGCATGTATTTCGCCCCACAATTACGCCATGTGTATGGGGCCGGCTTGGGGGGGGGGGGGGAGGGCGGCCATTCTGCCAGCCCCATAGACATTCATTATTCACGGCGTATACGCGCCGTGAATAATTGACAGGTCACTTCTCTTCCCCACTCACCATATTGTGCGAGCGGGGAGAGAAGTAATCCATAGTTCTCTATGAGAACTGTGGATTACCGTAATGACTGGGACGTATCTCGCCCCGTATTTTGAGCAGTACGGCACGAAATACGGGGCGAGATATGTCCCAAAATAAGCCGTGTGAACATAGCCTAACACTTTGATGTTATATCCTATTGTTATGTCACAAATGTGTTAGGTGGGAACACCGATTTAAAATGATCATCTAAATATATATGACTTGATGTACACCAGCTTCCTGGCTTCCAAAGGTCCTAACATATTGCTCAAGCTGCCTGACATTCTTACAATAAGTTATACAAGAAAGTGTTCCAAATTATAGCTGACATATATCTTGATTATAGCTTAACTACATTTCACTTTCAGGCATGATGACATTGAAAGATGCAATAAATGTTTTTGCCACATACTTCACTGATGCTGTTTTTATTAGGACTGACAAATGATACGCTGGTACAATGTTGCTTTGCTAAAATGTGAGCAGTTTTAATAACATGAACACCCCTATCCATAAACATCTTAGAGATAGTCACCCTGTAGTACCCTTGTGCTTCTGTCTACACAACCCTCATGGTGTCCATCCTTAATGTAGCCATGACAGATTTGTTTTCAGATTCTAATGATGGTTTCCACGGACTTAAAATGGTGTCTGTCAGGTAGAGTTCTAGTGTTTTTGAATGCAAGAATTGCAGACTAAATTGTTCTTGCTGTCATACCAAAATTTCGATCCAATGGAAAGTAGTGTAGTGTGAACAGAGCCAATAATTTTCCTTTCTTTAATAAGGAGGGTGTGAAGATGGGGGATTTCTCTCCACAATGATTAGCTTTTAACAAGTAGAGAAAAGACAAATGAAGACTATTACCAAATACATTGCGGATATGATTTTGCTTTGTTCAGGAGATAAAGAAGATTTTATCTACTTCTAGTGTACACAAGTTCAACCACAACTCATTGCTCCAAGCTGCCGTCCGACCATGGTGAGTCACTTCCTACCGAGTCTTATCTTCAGCACAGGAGCATTTTTATTTAAAGTTAATGACACGTTTTAAGCCTTCGAGCTCAGTAGCTTTGTGCACTACAGATTTTAAACCTCCTGCAATCAAGTCACTGCAACAGGAATAGCTAGGAATCGCTGCTGTAGAACCACCCACAGACTGACCAGGAAGCATGAGTCTGAGGCTGGCTATGGCTCTGTGAAACAGCATGGTGAGAAAACCCAGTTAACACTTGATTATAGAACCCTGATATTAACAGATGAATACAGTGGACTAGTAATTTGAATTTCTGGCACAGTGGCTACGTGGCCTAATTGAACACTGGATTCCACCAGGGTAGTGCGTTTATGATGTGGTGTCTTTTCTTAGAATTCTCCAGTTTCTTCCACATACCCTAGCATATTAAACACATAAAGCCTCATGTATGAAAACTGTCTAGGTCTAAGACTTCCTTTACTGTCCAAATTAACTAATCAGAGCTTCCTTTTAATTTCATATAATGCTCTGAAAAAATTAAAGGGGAGCACTGATTTGTTGCTATGGGCAACAAAGGAAGTCTTAGACCTAGACAGTTTTCATACATGTCCCCCATAATGTTGAGCAACATTTTAGTGGTGAATCTCAGTTGAAGGGTAGAGAGTATCATGTAGCAGAAGGAGATAAGGAAGGACACGCTTTGTGTGCTAAAGCTGTATATGCATTAAAAGTTCTCTGTGTTTCATACCTGCATTTACTTGCAATTTGTACATTAAACTTGTTGCTTATTTTTATTTAATTTGAGTAAAAAAAACAACACAACATGGCATTCACTAAATTATGTCAAACAAGCTACAAATCAGTGAAATGTTTCCTTACCTGGATTGTACCTGCCATATTCAGGACCTCTACGGTGCATGTTTCCTCTGCTATCATATTCATGTGAAGGGTTGAAGCCTGACCATTGCCCTACGTGAGATCAAATAAAACCAGAGATGTACAGCATGGTAATTGATAAAATAAGTCTGTTTGCAGGCTGTTTAGTCTAGAAATAAAAGTATAAACCAGACGTTAGTTTAAAGTGAACCTGTCAGGTGATTTGTGCTGTAGTATCCTGACAGGACTCCTAGGAGAGGCAGTAAGAATTCTGTTAACCTTGCCTACACATAGGGATTGACAGCTTTACCTGTGTGAGTGTGCTTAAAGGGAAGTCTGTCAATCGTCCTGTGTGGGTGGAGTCAACAGAACTCTCACTGTCTCACTTAAGTGTCATGTCAGGATTTTTTTTCTTTGTATGTTTTTATCGATTTTTATAAATTCCTTCAAAAAAAATATACCTTTACTAAAAAAAAAAAAAAAAAAAATACATCAGAAATACATGTAAAAAATACCAATAAAATGTTAAAAAGTGAATGGTGTTTTTAACTCATCCATGATATGGTCACTTTTCGGCTGGGAAACTGAACTGAATTTATATTTCAATCCCTAGAGTTTGGTTCAGTCGACCCACAGTAATATGCAGGCATTACAAGTGTAATATAAGTGTGTTCCAAAAAAATTGAATTCTAAAAGCACCTGATGTTTCTGCTGTGCACTATTATGTGCTATTTGCAGAGAAAGTGATCAAATTGTATTACCTTGATGACTTGCTTGATTTTGCCAAGAACTGTTTTCACCCCTTTGGTCATGATAAGGATAAGGATGCCTTCCTGCTAACCAAGAACATGAGAATCAATCCATACATATGCTGTAAATGCTTCAAATTAAATGTTTTAGTCATATGCGTCTACATTTAAAACCAGAAGTACAGTGGGGACTGTTGCACGGGTTTTCCATAGAAGCCCGGTGTTCTCGTTTGCGGCCGGTTTTTCAGATGGTCTGCAAAACCTCAAACTGTCTGAAAAACCGACCGCAAACCCGTGCCATGGGTACATGCCCTAAGAGTATGTTCACACGGTGTATTGCAGCGCGTATGGTACGCGATGCAATACACCGGGTGTTTTGGAAGCACGCGCTGATCAGCCCGTCTATCCAAGCCAGGGTGGGAAGGGGCGTATTCCCCACCAACAACTGACATGTCACTTCTCTCCCCCGGCGTACAATACGATCGTATTGCATGCGCGGGGAGATGACGCGTAATCCATAGTTCTCTATGAGAGATATGGATTACCGTAATTGCGGCGCGCCATACGTAGTGAAATTTTTGGCAAAATGCGCGCCAAAATAAGCCGTGTGAACATACCCTTAGGCAGGAGGCTACAGGGCTCGAGAGGGTTAAAGTTTGTCATAACTTAGATAAACAAGCTCCAATCTTACTAAAAAGGCACATCAGGAAGTGAGGTCACCATGGTCGGACAGGGCAGCTGGAACAGTGAGAGCAGAGAAAGGTGGTCGGTAACATAGGGAAACTTTTACCTAAGATCTACTCTAGGTCGGAAACCAAGCAAAATTGGAACAGCAATGTATTTATTTATAATCTTTATTTACCTTTACCTACATGTTAAATGCTAATCACTATAGTGAGAAAACCCCTTTTAGGGGGTATACTTACCATGTTGATTAGCTTTAAACATATAGCAAAAGATAAATAAATATTTTTAACAAATTTTATTCCTGTTTTGATTTTGCTTCCTTTCAGAGCTAGAGCAGTTCTTATTTACTGCTTGTTTACAAAGTTATTGACCCTTTATCTCTGCTCTAGCAACCCTGGCTGGGATATTGATGTCCCTACCTGCTATGTCTTATCAGCAGCAGAGGAACTTGTCCATCTTTTTTTTTACTGACAAACTTTAACCCTTTAGCGCTTTGTAGCCCTGTGGCTTGTTGTTGAAACCTCTTTGTTACCAATGTCCCTCTAACAGCCTCAGCTAGGGATAGCAGAGGTGAAATGTTAATCATTGCTGCAGAACCACCCACAGTCTAACCAGGTTGTGGGAGCCTGTCCTGCTGTAAAGAGTACGCTCTGTGAAACGGGGTAGATGGGGAAAACCTTTTTAAAGGGGTTATTTTTCTTAGAAACTAGGGGAAAGTAAGCATGGAAGCATGACCACTACTCCATTTTGAGCTGCCTGTTCTCAATAGGTGGGACCGCACCAAGGTGACATTTATGACATAGTTTATCAAAATGCCATAAATGTCTGAGATAAATAAAATCCTTTATATCAAATTTATGTAATACAATATATTTGCAAATTTTCTCAACAGTTAATGATTAGACTAAACTATTCCCTAAAGCGACTGCAACTATAAAATATAACTGCAACTATGGTTTCTAGTAAAACCAAAACCTGTTTTTGGGCCCCCTCTGAACTCTGTGTGTAGTCTCACAGACATATTTTTTACTGAGGTTTTCCTAATTGAAAACTGGCAATATAGAACTGTTAATCCTACGGGTAACAATGGGTTTCCCCGCAGCCCTAATTTACTGGGCCACTGGAATTCCGAAATCCGACGCAGGCAAAAAAACGGTGATGCATCACAGACCCATGGCTATTGGGAAAAAGTTTCTGGAAAATCAAAAATACCCCTTTTATTGATCTCATGAGACCCATTTAATTGAAGTTAAAACTTTATACATTGTATTAATGTTAAAACATTTTGGTGAAAAAATTTCACCAGAATTCTGGCGTACCTTATCATAGTTAATGAGCCTCAGTATCTCTTTTCTTCAAATTTTCTTGCACCACTAAATTGTAATAGCAGACTCCCAAAATTATGTTGACCATAGAATAGCTATAACAATTTGTATTACTAAAAATTGTACATGCACAAAAAAAACAAATTTTTTTTTGGTCAAAAAATGTTTAAAAAAAAATCCAAAACATTGTAAAAGTTTTTAAACCATAAAATGTTTACTATAACTGGCTACTAATTAAATAATAACTATAAAAATTTTATATAATAAAACAATCTGGCTGAAATGTTCACAGGCATACCTTGACTGACTGCTTGCTGATGGCTAACATTATGCCAATCATTTTTCCCACTTCCCTGGTCATATTGATGAGCAGAATAAGACTGGTCCCTTCTTTGAAATGAACCACCAGGCGCCTCTACAAGTAATAAATAAGAATGTTTCAATCAAGGTACAGTAAATCAACTTGATAAAATTACACCTAACCTTCAAAAAATTATCATAAAAGAAACCTTTTTACAGTACCTATCATTTCACAATCTTATGAGACTATGGCCAATGAGAAGAATCTGCCAACTCTCCTGACATGTCTGTTTTGCATCCCCATGAAATAAATTTCAGAGCACCTTGTCTAATCCTATGTTACTCCTCCTGTAAAGGGCACTACCATCACCCTCACTGATTGGGTGTTTCCCCACATTGTCTGACACTGTCAGCAATGAATGATCAATATCACAATATTTAAAGGGGTTTTGTCATTAAGTAAAAGTGATGTGGGAAGTTTGAAAATGAAATAATAAACATTTTTCATTATTAAAAATTCTGCACCACTTTTGTCTTAGCTGCTCCTTTAGTGATCCATTGTTTACAGCTCGTCTCTAGGGGATAGAACCAGGGCTGAGAGCTCCTCACTCCTGGTCAGACATAACTTCTCCTCTCAGGCAGCTACTGAGTGTTCAAACCCCAGTTGCTGTCATTCTACTCCTGTCCTCTGTACTCCTTAGTAATAAGTCAAACAGTGCAAATAAATAAGAAAAAAGAAACCTCAATCAGGTATGTGCATTGATAAAGAGGAAAAAAAATCCCCAGGTTTGGTTCCTGCAGGGATTTGAACCAAGGGCACCCTTGTGCAGTGAAGCACAAACATTACCTCCCAGCTACTCACAATGCTTTACATAAACAGACCTATCTTTGACTAGAGAGAGGAAAGGCCTGGTGATGTCATCCTGCTGGGTCAAATGATATGCAAATCAAACATATCACACACACCCCCTTCTAAGCAGACAGAAGAGCCAGATACAGGAGGTATGAAATGAGATCGTGGCAAAACCCCTTTAAGGATAGGCCCACTTGACAAGGGAAATGGTAAAACCCACTTGACAATTTATTCATACTGTCAGGGGCTTTATTCTAGAGCGACATCATTATTATGGTGCTTGAGAATAACTTTTGCTCCAAGAACTGTGCAGATGTAGATCTAATGCCCTAGAGAGGAGGTAGAAATAATTTTCTATTGCTTCTGCTTTAAAGATCGTTAAGTACAGAGTAATAAATTATTGTTGTGTATGTAATACAAGATGTGGCAGCTTTGTATATGGTTTGATGATTACATGATCCCTGGGCATCTGTTAGGGTGGGAGAACTAATAGTCATACAAAGCTTTACTGTTGGCAATTTTTCCTGCTAACATTTTTGGAATATGAGATATAGTCTTTCCAAAAAGAAAAATTCCCTCCCAAAAATTATACTTCAAGAAAAATCTCAAGGACGTAACATGCCTGTACAGTTGTATCTTGTTGCCCTTGACTTTTATTGTAATATAAAAACTATGCAAGTTGACATGTCAGAAACTATTATTAGGCTGGAATCCTGTTGCGTTTTTTTTCGTTGAATATTGATTTTTTTAGTTCGAGACAACGGCTGCAGACTGTCAGTTTATGGATTCTATTGCTTCCTTTTCTGTGGTACTTTTCTTTAAAAATAGTGTACTTACTACTGCATGGCAAAAACATGTGGTGAACCTGTCCTAAACAGAGCTGTTATGGTATATTCACATACAAGACCAGTCCATGACAAGGGGTTTCCAACGTACATCGGGGGGCTTCCTCACTCAGTGGATTTTTAACTGTTTTACACCTAGTGGTTGGTCTACAAGAAATCCTATTTATTTACTCGGTAACAGTATTAGATGTACTTGATGGCAGTTTCTAATATATTGTATATTTTTTATGTCTTCATACTTTTTCCTCATTTTTGTACTGAGAATATTGTGATTTCATTATTATTTCATTATTTATTTTGTACCTGAATCATGGATTGTGTTTTTTACTTTATTATGTCAGAATATTTCTGTTCAGTATTGTAATATTTTGCTCTTCTGTGCCCCATCCTGTGATTTGTTCCATCCTCTCAATCACTTTTAACATGATATTATTATGTTATATATTCAATAAAATTAAATTTTTCTATCCATCTTTTCATTATTATGCTTTGGGGATGCATATCCACATACTGTATAGTCAGACAAGGAGTGTCTGCACTAACTAGTTGTGGCTTCAGTATTCTCAAACTAAAATAGTCTACACAGCACGGATTTTATTTTTTCCGGTGGGTTTTAAAAACTGCTGGATTTGGACACGGAATCTAAATCTGTGGCATAAACGTAGCCTAAAGTGGATCTATTAAGTGTGTATGGGTGTTTCATGTAACCATTACAGCTGTATATGCTAATATAGTAATTGCTTAATTTAAAGAGGTTGCCTCACCATGCTGTTTCAGACCCACAACCTGTCTCTTTCAGGTTAGACAGTGGTTGGTTCTATAGCAGTGATTAGCCTATTAACTCTGTATTCCCAGCTCTTCTTAATGCATTGACATGAGAGCAGAAGATGCTATCTATACAGCAGAAAGTGCAGAGAGCTCAAAGTAAACAAGCACTTTCTCATTTGTTTGTGAGAGACAACGCACTCAGTTCTCAAGCTGCCGGTAGTCACCAAAGCAATATATTTAAAAAAAAGTCTTCATTTACATATATTGAAAAGAGGGATGCTGTCAATGAATACTGTTCATGTACAGTGCATGTTAAGTTTGACCAACATTATACTAGAAGCGGGTCTACTAAGTGAGTGAGACCAGACCTGTTTAATGAAATACATGACTGGCACTTTACAGACACTATTGTCTACAATGGGATCTGTTCGGTTTCCATATTGGTGGCAGCTGTTTAAATGGAAATACTAGCACAGAACCTCAAATGCAGATGTAAACCAGGCAGTCGGTCTTTGTAGTCAAATACCTCTACATGTAAAATACCAAAGGAAATTCAATGTCTAAATTGATCTAAATATTTTTTATTTAGAATCCATTTTGAATCAAAAGTGAACCGCACATACATATGCCAAAGACTACGTTTCACTAAAAAAAAAAATTAAATTCATTTTAGAAAAAACTGGAGTCGAATTTTTATGAATACTTTACCTAAAACAAACTATATGCGTGTAGGATTAGGACATGAAAACAATAGAGAAATAGATGACTTGGTACTGTCATCTGTGTGTAAAGAGTAGGAAGACATGAATTATAATTTAATACAATAGCAGACCAACACAGCAAAAAGAAAACAATGCTCGTCATAAAACATAAAGGGACGTGTTTTGAATTTGCTGATAAATCACACAGTGAACCCATGAACAATACCAAAATCATCACTCATCACTCATGTGGGCGTGCTATTAATGTAAATAACATGTTACCTTCATAGATTGAACTAATGGCTCAGAAACTTTCTATACATGTCACCTTAACAAACAGCATTAGAAAAACAAAGAATACCTTGGGTTTCTATGTGGCATGAGCCTGGGTCAGATGTCAATGTGATTTTATCTTAATGGCTCAGTAATGAAGATCCTCTTATAACACTATAGTGCCCACCATGTTATAGAACACTTGGAGGATGTGCATGTCCATTTGGAGTAGTAGGAAGGTAAAGAAGATGTTCTCATTGATTAACTACTATTTCCTTAGATGGTGCATGTGCAGACACATAACTATATTAATCTGTGGTGAACGTTCACAAGTCCTTACAGCATAAAGATGAATTATTGTCCAATATTCAGTCAAGATTAATTGGTGAGCCAGTCTTACATTAAAGGGGATCTGTCACTAGATAAAGCTTG
The DNA here is from genome assembly GCA_025379985.1 of Phyllomedusa bahiana. Lineage (NCBI taxonomy): Eukaryota > Metazoa > Chordata > Amphibia > Anura > Hylidae > Phyllomedusa > Phyllomedusa bahiana. Next base: position 53,743 of record JAODAL010009975.1, read on the forward strand.
CTTTTTAAGGTCATTTACAAGATCAGCACTAAGCTAGTGTGTGCAATGGTAGCCATTCAACGCCTTCCTTCTGCCCCCCACCCGAACTCTGATCAAAGAGCACAGTTTCCTGTGCATCTTTTTTTTTTTTTTTTTTTTTTTGTTGAATTGCAGAGAGGGATTAACTTTTTACTAAAGCAGTTGACAAGCCAGTCAGGTTATCCCCTTTGGGTAATGCATTTTGAAACTTAATGTGAATCCTGTATAGAAGGTCCTGAGACAGTCCTTTTCTTAAAGTAAAACTCCAGGCAAAAGCTCAAAATATAGTTATTTTCCAAAGCAGAGAAACCCAGTCCAGCCTCAAAGTGTAGTATACATAATCCCTGATGACTGGTTGTTAGTAAGCAGCATGTGAGGATTTTTATGGCGTCACAAACATATGAATTATATCCACATTATGTTTAGCCAAGGAACACGTTGTATATTGAATGTTACACATTCGGTCATGAGAAAAAAGTATACCCTCTTGATATTCTATGCTTTTATATATCTTATATATCAGGATGTAATAAAAAATATTGGTCTTTGAAAATCTCAGATGGACAGTAACACTTGACAAATTATTCAGTGTCATTATTTATTCAACAAAAACAAGGCCGAAATAGGAAAGCGTGAAAACAGTGAAAATTTAATTACACCCTTTCTGCTTCCATAGAGATTAAGAGGGTAAGTAGCAGCCAGATACTTTTAATTAAATGCTCTTGGTTATTTGATCATCAGCAAGTGTAACCACAACTATGAAAACAGAAGTTTTGGCAGCTTGCTGGTATAGAGCGTTCAGGTGTGCATTAACACAATGGCAAGTGGGAAAGATATCAGCAATGATCTTACAGAAGCAATTGTTGCTGCCCATCAATCTGAAAAGGGTTATAAAGTCATTTCCAGATAATTTGAAGTCCATCATTCTACAGTGAGAAAGATTATTCACATATGTTAAACATTCAAGACAGTTGACAAGAAGTGAATGTCCTTGCAAATATATCCCAAAGTCAGAGCAAATTCCAAAACACCCAAGAGCTATATTTCGGACACTATAGGCCACAATTAGCATATTAAATGTTCAAGGTTATGAATTAGAAAAAAAGACTGAACAAGTATGGTTTGTTTAGAAGGGTTGCCTAAGAAAGCCACTTTTTCTAGAAACAGCATGCCAGCACAACTTGAGTTTGCAAGGTTACATCTAAACAAACAATAAGACTGGTCCTTTTTTTTACAGATGAGACCAATGTTTGGTGATAATACAGTGCCACATTTGGTGAAAACCAAACCCAGCATATCAGCACAAACAACTTATACCTACTGTCAAACATGATGGTGGAGGGGTGATGATTTGGGCCTGTAGTCCAGAGTATTCTAGATTCTGATGTAAGGTCATCTATCAAGCAGCTAAACCTTGGCCAAAATTTGGTCATACAACAGGGCAATGAGGCCAAGCACACTAGCAAATCTACAACAGAATAGCTGGAAAAAACAGTCAGGAAATTGCAGTGGCCCAGTAAAAGTGCAGATCTTAAACCAATTAAATGCTTTAACAGAACATTAAAAAGTTGTGCATAAACAAATGCCATACAAGCTTCAGTGAACTGAAGGAACCTAGTATAGAAAAGTGGGCCAAAATGCCTCCAGAATGATATGAGACTGAAAACAAATACTTCAATTTGTTACTACGAAAGGTGTTTCTAGAAGACATTGACTATATTGACTTTGACATTATGGCTTAATTTTGGTTACTGACATAGTGGAATCTGTTGTGTGTTATTGTTCATCTAAGGTTGTACAGTATTTGCCTAATTTTAACATCTTCTAAGGACCAGATTTTTGCTATGAATTCCTGATAGGTAAAACCACAGAAATCAAATCGAGTGGACTGCACAGCCAATATTGTTCACAAAGGTATACAGCTGTGTTGCATACAGTTGCATATGAGTTTAACTGTGAAATAAACATTTAGGCCCACATTAACTAAGACTGAATTTTCATACACCAGTGTTGAAAACAGAATTTTAATGTTGTTTGATCTGAATATATAAAGTGGTGCATGCTTCCTAATACATGTGGTGCATCTTGGACAGACCAAATGTCAGAAAATGAACACATGATTAACAATAGAACTCCCTGATTAACAGTAGAACTATATGATTAACAGTAGAACTCCCTATAAATACTCAAAGATTATAATAAACATGACTGAGCTATAGTAACATATAGCAGTTATTACGTTAATCTGATAATGCATATAGAGTATCGGAATAAAAAGTCAAACCACAATTTAATCAAGCAAGAAAAATAAGGGTATAAGCAAGTCTCAAAGTTCAAGCACCTAGGAAATGGCACAAAATACATCACACAGTCAAAAATAAACACACATCACTAGCGATTATTATTTTGGTGTGTTTATTTTTGACTGTGTGATGTATTTTGTGCCATTTCCTAGGTGCTTGAACTTTGAGACTTGCTTATATTTAAAAAAAACAAAAAAAAACCCTACACTAGTGATTATTATTTTGGTGTGTTTATTTTTGACTGTATGATGTATTGTATGCCATTTCCTAGGTGCTTGAACTTTGAAAGACTTGCTTACAGGGTTATTTAAAAAAGAAAAATAAGGGGAAACAAATATAGTAGAATTTCTTACAAGGGTGGTATAAGCATGCCCAACGCACGTTTCGTAGTCCTCTTCCTCAGGAGCAACTCACTATTCTCTTTCTCCATATTTTTCCTGCTTTATTTATTTGGGGTTTGACTATTCATTCTGATACTCAATATGTACTATCTTTTTGTACCCGATTAACTTAATAACTGCTATATATTACCATTGGCCAAACATGTTTATTATAATCTTCATTTAAGTATTCTAAGGGAGTTCTTTTTTTGATTATGTGTCCAGGGGAAATTATACTGTACTGTACGATGTATGGATTTCTTCTCTTTTTTTCTAATAAAACTTTTCTATTTTCATGAGATACGGTTTATGTGGTTCCTTTTTGTATTGTAGGTATATTTTTGGAGAATGGAAAACACTGCAATCCAGCATAAAAACCTCATATCATCTGTGAAACATGGTGGTGGTAGCATCATGGTTTAGGTGGAATTTCCTGTATCTTGGCCAAAACAGCTAGTCGTTATTAATGGAACAATGAATCCGGAATTATACCAGCAAATTCTAAGGTAGAACATCAGAACATCTGTCCGTGAGCTGAATCTGACAGAACGTGGGTCATGCAGAACGAAAAAGACCCTAGGCACACAAATCGTTCTGTCAAATAGTTAAAGGGCTTGTCTCGCTACAATGATTGGGCTTTAATTAAAAGATCTTTAAAAAACAAGCACCTTTGCAATATATGTTCATTACAAATGTCCTACTGATTTTGAGTTATCCCTGTTAGTAGTAGTGCATAAGCTCCTGAAATCCCTATAGCAGCTGACCTGTTGATTGTTATCTCACTGGCTGTCAGGGCTGGTGACTCATCCCTTCTAATACGGGTCAAGCAAGAGCCCCCCTCCAGCACAGAAATGCTTCTGTAGTGGAGGGAGGGGGAGGCTCTGGCTTCTGTGCCCTGTGTGGATTAACCCTGTGGGGTGCCTCTTCCTCCTGCTCTCTACACAGATTAGGAGAGCAGAGGTAAAGGCCCTGACAGCAGTAAAAGTGTGTTACTAAAAATCATGATGCGTCTGTGGAGCTCTGACTATACTAATAGAACAGATCAGGGGGCATGTGAACGGTTCATGCTCTGCTGTACTAGTGACACATTGTGATTATAGTAACTCACTTCACAGCTGCCCTGTGTCTGTTCTGACGGGGTTTTTGTTGTTTGCTTGAATGGAGTTTTTGTTTTCTAAGCAGGGGTATAGGAACCCCTTACATCCCCCCTGCTCTGCTCTTAGCATACACAGCTTCACAGACCTCTCCACAATCCTGTCTCCGTGGAGCTGACAGTGCAGCTGATCCAGCAGCCTGCAACAGACCTAGGCAGGCACACACAGGGTTAACTCTGGCAGCAAACCCCCTTGCCCTCCCCCTGCAGTATAGAAGGAGAGCTGTCTGTGTGCTGAGGCTAGGGTGGGAGGGGGGGGGGGAGGAGAAGAGGCAGACAAGAAGCACGACCCTGAATTCAAAAATCCTCTGCTGCCAGAAGCATTGAAGTAGGCTGAAAGCCTGTAATGAGACAACTCCTTTAAAGACAAATAAAGTTCAAGTTTTGGAATGGCCAAGTCAAAGTCTTGTCCTTAATTCAACTCATATAACTCTATATATCACAGAGCTCAGCTTCTCTCCTCTATCATTTAACCCTATATATCACATAGCTCAGCTTCTCTACCTCTATCTTTTATGCCTATATATTTTAGAGATCTGCTTCTCTCCTCTATCATATAATTCTATATATAACAGAGCTTAGCTTCTCTTCCTCTATCATATAACCCTATATGTCACAGAGCTCAGCTCCTCTCCCTCTATCATATAACCCTATATAACACAGAGCCAGCTCCTCTCCTCTATCATATAATGCAAATATATCACAGAGCTCAGCTTTCCCTCCCTCTATCATATAACCCTATATATCATAGAGCTCAGCTTCTCCTCCTCTATCATATAATGCTATGTATCACAGAGCTCAGCTTCTCTTCCTGTATCATATAACCCTATATGTCACAGAGCTCAGCTCCTCTCCCTCTATCATATAACCCTATATATCACAGAGCTCAGCTCCTCTCCTCTATCATATAACCCTATATATCACAGAGCTCAGCTCCTCTCCCTCTATCATATAACCCTACACTCACCGGCCACTTTATTAGGTACACCATGCTAGTAACGGGTTGGACCCCCTTTTGCCTTCAGAACTGCCTAAAATTCTTCGTGCATAGATTCCACAAGTGTTGCAACGATGCTCAATTGGTAACCAAGGGGCCCAAAAGTGCCAAGAAAATATTCCCCACACCATGACCCCCACCACCACCAGCCAACCCGTTGATACAAGGCAGGATGGATCCATGCTTTCATGTTGTTGACGCCAAATTCTGACCCAAACCATCCGAATGTCGCAGCAGAAATCGCGACTCATCAGACCAGCAACGTTTTTTTCCAATCTTTTTACTGTCCAATTTCGATAGCTTGGGCAAATTGGACCCTCAGTTTCCTTTGTTCTTAGCTGAAAGGAGGGGCACCCGGGTGTGGTCTTCTGCTGCTGTACCCCCTCTGCCTCAATGTTCGCCGTCTGTGCGTTCAGAGATGCTCTTCTGCCTACCTTGGTTTTAACGGTGGCTATTTAAAGACACTGTTGCCTTTCTATCAGCTCGAACCAGTCTGCCCATTCTCCTTTGACCTCTGGCATCAACAAGGCATTTCTGCCCACAGGACTGCCGCTCACTGGATGTTTTTTCTTTTTCGACCATTCTCTGTAAACCCTAGAGATGGTTTGTGCTTGAAAATCCCAGAAAATCAGCATTTCTGAAAAAACTCAGACCAGCCCTTCTGGCACCAACAACCATCCCCACTTCAAAAGGCACTCAAATCACCTTTCTTCCCCATACTGATGCTCGTTTGAACTGCAGGAGATTGTCTTGACCATGTCCCACATGCCTAAATCACTGAGTTGCCGCCATGTATTGCTGATTAGAAATTAAGTGTTAACGAGCATTGACAGGGGTACCTAATAAAGTGGCCGGTGAGTGTATTATCACAGAGCTCAGCTTCTCTCCCTCTTTTCATATAACCCTATATATCACAGAGCTCACTTCTCTCCTCTATCAAAATAACCCTATATATCACATAGCTCAGCTTCTCTTCTCTATCATTAACCCTGTATACACAGTGCTCAGCTTCTCTTTTCTATCATTTAACCCTATATATCACAGAGCCAGCTTTTTCTTGCTCTATCATATACCCCTAATATCACAGAGCTCTTTCTTCTCTTCTCTATCATTTAAAACCCTATATATCACAGAGCTCAGCTCCTCTCCCCTCTATCATATAACCCATATATCACAGACTCAGCTTCTCTCCTCTATCATATATCCCTATATATCACATAGCTCAGCTCCTCCCCTATCATATAACCCTAATATCACAGAGCCAGCTTCTCTCCTCTATCATATAACCCTATATATCACAGAGCTCAGCTTCTCTCCCTCTATCATATAAAACCCCATAGATCACAGAGCTCAGCTTCTCCCTCTATCATATAACCCCCATAATCACAGAGCTCAGCTCCTCTCATCTATCATATAACCCTATAATACACAGAGCTCACTCCTCTAAACCCCTATCATATAATCCTAAAATATCACAGAGCTCAGCTTCTGTCCCTCTATCATATATCCCTATATATCACAGACCTCAGCTTCTCTCCTCTATCATATAACCCTAGATATCACAGAGCCCAGCTTCTCTCCTCTATCATATAACCCTATATATCACAGAGCTCAGCTTCTCTCCCTCTATCATATAACCCTATATTTCACAAAGCTCAGCTTCTCTCCCTCTAACATATAACCCTAAAATATCACTGAAGCTCACTCCTCTCCTCTATCATATAATCCTATATATCACTGAGCTCAGTTCTCTCCCTCTATCATATAACCCTATATATCAAAGAGCTCAGCTTCACTCCTCTATCACATTCTGCTCTCAGATATGGCAGCATGAAACACCTGACAGGTTCCCTTTAACATTACCATAAAAAAGCTTGTAGTGCTAATCCCTTTCAAGCCAAAAGTGGAGTAAAGCGAGATGATAATGAAACTCTTCTAATATTAAAGTGGGAGAGGTGTGTGTGTGGGGAGGGGTGTGTGTATATGAGTGTACGGGGGAGGGGGTTGTGTATATGAGTCTGTGTTAGGGGTATGAGTGTGTATATGAGTGTGCGTGGGAGGGGTGTGTGTGTATATGAGTGTGCGGGGGAAGGGTGTGTGTGTGTTTGAGTGTGCAATGGGGTAGGAGTTGCCCACTTGTCTTTTGCCCCTTTATCCTGTCTCTTGCCCCCTGCGATCTGTTTCTGGCGGTCTCAGAGGGCAAGATACAGGTCACAGGGGGTAGAAGTTGCCCTCTGCTCCCTGTCTCCTGCCCCCTGTGGCCTGGATCCAGCGGCTGCAGGGGGCTGGATACAGACCGAAGGAGTTGCTACCTTGTCTCCTGTCCCTTGCTCCTGTCTCCTGCGGTCTGTCTTTGGCGGCTGCAGGGGGCAGGAGACCGGCCGCAGGAGACACTCTAGTGTTTGCCTGTGGCAATAGCCTATCCAGCATCCAGAAAAGCTGGGTGACATACCATCCCCCGAAGGTGGCAACCAGTATTCCTATCATGGAAATCTGGATGTTACCTGTAGATGATGGGTGTCACCCAGCTTTTTTGGATGCTGGATAGGGTATCCAGCCTATATGTATGTGTATATGTGTAATGTTTACTTACAGGTTCCCATTTGGACTACTTTGGATTTGGTGGACTACGCCGGATCAACATTGGATCTATTTTTTTCAAATAAAATGGTTAAAGAGGGCTGTAGTCGGGGAGGGTTTATTTAAACTAAATAAATTTTGTGGATGTTGTGTGTGTTTTTTTTTCCATATACTTCCAGTGAAAGTAATAAAGGTGTCTGACAGACACCTCTTCATTACTATCGTTCGGGCTTGGTGATAGCTAGCAGTGGTTTTTGTCACCCCAAGGCTGGCACTAACCCCATGTCACTATTAACCCAGTACCCAATGCGCCAGGGGTACTGGGAAGAGCCGGTAACCGTCAGAAGCGGAACCTCTAATTAGATGGTCTGGTTCTGGAGCAGCTGCAGGCTAGTATTTTTAGAATGGGAAGGGACCAGAATCGATAGTTCTTCCCATTCTGATAGTATCAGGCTGCAGTTGTCGGTTTTACCTTGGCTGGTTATGGAAAATGGGGGGGACCCCACGTTGTTTTTTTTTTCCAAAAATGTATTTATTTAATGAGAATCTAAACCTAGGCATCCACTGTAATGATTACAGGATTTGCTCACTTTCTGATCCTCAATAAATTAATTGATTTTCGAAAAAAAATTAACACTGGTCCGTTCCCACTCTAAAAATATCAGATGCCTCAATTACTAAAACTGAAATTAAATAGAAAAAAACAGATACAATTTGTAAAAAAAAAAAATTCTATTTAAATAAACGCTCCCCGACACCAGCCCTCTTTCACCATCAATCCAACATTGGTCTGACATAATCCAATGAGTTCAACATAGTCCAAAGGGGAAATCTGTGTAAACGTGACAGTACTAAACTCTATCTCCTGCATCCCCAGAAGATCATGCATGTGGCTGATCTTCTGGGGGTGCAGGGCATGGAGTTCTACCAGCACAATATGATTCTAGAGCGTACAGACCACAGCCACAGTACAATCTCTAGTGGGATGGTCTTTTGCCCCAATGAGATTGCAAGCTGTGCTCTGTACTCCTCTCTCCCACCTCTCTCCCACCATTGTGTTATGCATTCCAATGCCAACACAAAATATAACCCCCCATCAACCCATAACCTCTCCCCCTATTACCCCATGGTCCACTCACCTCCACCTATCAACCCATAACCTTCCCACCTATTACCCCATAGTCCTCTCTCCTCCATCTATTACTCCATTTCACCTATCACCCCATAACCTTTACACCTGCAGCTAACACCCCATAACCTCCCCACCTATCACCCCATAGTCCTCTCACCTCCACCTATCACCCGATAACCTTCCCACCTATTACCCCATAGTCCTCTCACCTCCACCTATCACCCCATAACCTTCCCACCTTTCACTCCATTCCACCTATCACTCCGTAACCTCCCCACCTGCACCTACCACCCCATAACCTCCCAACCTATCACCCCATGCAGAGTTTGTACTGAGGTAAGCACAGTTAGGGAAGTGCTGAAAAAAAACAGAATTCTAAAATGCTTGTGTGATAAATCTTGTAGGGACAAATCGTGGCCGGGAGAAATCATCATGGTGGTCTGAACAGTATGGAGAAGAAAAGGGTAAAATAAAAATTTCAGCCATAGAAGATGTCTCCAGTGAGTGCCTATATGTAACTGCATTTTAGTCACTTAAATGTCTGCAGAGCCTGTGTACCCTGGTATCTACCTCTGTACAGATATAATCACTGCACAGTGTAGCGGTATCTTCCAGCTGAATAGGCCATTATTATTATTATTTATTTTAGAGCGCCATTAATTCCAGGGCGCTGTACATTTAAGGGGAATTACATACATAACAAATGTTGAACAAATACAATGGTGACAAAAATTACTAGTAACTGAAACAGAGAGGAAAGAGGACCCTGCCCGCGAGGGCTTACAATCTACAACCTCCATGAAAGCTGGGTGACACCAAAACCCTAATTTAGCTTTCTTTCAGAGCCATTAGGCACAGTTAGTTGGAGCGGGCATGACTTTTTCTGAAGGGGGTGTGGCTCAAAAACAAGAGGGCTCACCGCACCTTCACTTCTCCCTGATGCCCACTGTCAAAAGTTGGCAAGTATGACTAAAGTATACTAAAAATAAGACATACAAAATATGTCAATGCACTGAAACAATACTGTATGTTACTGTCCCTTTAACAGCTTGATCCAGCACACGCTTTGTTACAAACACAATGCGTGAAATAGCAGTAAAATAGTTGTTATGGGTTGCAAAATAATTTGTTTACAGTCTGAACAAATGCAGAGAATTAATGACAGACCGTGCTACAAAAATACTGCCAATGTGTGATGTCAAAGCTGGAGAACGTTGTTTGTCAAGTGCTGTCAAATAAAGGCAATGCTCCCAAACTACAGATAGCCACAGGCAGTATATAAAACATTTCTTATAATTGCTCTCTATATTGCAAACACAGACATGCGTAAAATGTACTTGCTTAGCTTTAAACAAACTTGTTTGTACATCACTAGTTTGGAAAGGTTCTTTTGCTACAGTCAGGGCTATATTTGACACTAGGTACCTGAGGGTGGGTGGTAGAATTTAGGGGGTATTAACAACAAAGCCCTAATAGTTGGCAGACAATAATTCTTTACAATATATGCTTCACTGATGATCATAAGCTCCTGTAACCCTAAGGGTGCGTTTACACGGCAGAGACCAAATACCGGTCGGGAAATACCGGCGGTGTAAAAAAAAGTCCAGATTTTCCATTAAAGTCATAAGAAAAAGAAAGTCGACAGATATGCAACAGAGGAAATGTAGTCCTACGGGAATTACGTTTGCTCCTGGCGGGATTCGCTTTCCTTGCGGGACTCAAAAGTATGGTAGACTACACACAAGAGATCTAATATGAAGAAGGGAACAAAATGGCAAAATAATTTCTGCCATTTGTTACACTGTAGCCTTAGATAAGGAATAAGACAGTGTGCAAACTGCAGAAGCCACTTCACGACCAGTTAACACACTATATACTAGTGAATGATATACCAGCGTTTTCACAACTTGTTTTATCAAAACGTGATTAAATATACAGGGCAACATGTATGAGCCCCATTCGTTTTAACATTTTAAATAGGCGCACTCCAATATTAGGCACATTACAAAGCGCCCGCGGCACTTTGTAATGTGCCTGAGATCGGGGGCGTGCTGGAGGCGTGTCGCACTACAAACGTACTACACATTTATATCTTTAGTACGGCAAATCCAGATGCATTACTGCTGGAACAGGTAGAGCACTTTAAATGTGGTTTACCTGAGCCAGAAGTGTTGCTTTGTAGCTAGCAAGCGCTAAATATATGGCCCGCAGTAGAATAGGTTCATAGATTCAGGCACAGTGTACGCTACAAATGCGCGCAAAAAATGGCGCCTGGGCACCAAAAATCATACATGTCGCCCACAGAGTCCAGAAAAAGATTATAATTTACTTTTAATTTTATTCTGGTCAGAAGTTAAGGCGAACCAGAGGTGGTTTATGCTGCTGCATCTGACAGCAGGATATGAAACAGCAAGAAAAGCTGAGATCAAGACAGGACTCCTTAATCCCTTCCGGCCACTTAGTCATAATAATATGGCTCTTCATTTTTTTTCCTCCCTGCCTTCCAAGAGCCCTAACTTTTTTATTTTTTCATCTACATAGACATATTAGGACTTTTTTTTTGCAGGACAAGATATACTTTTTAATACTGCCACTGACCGTACCATAGAATATACTGAAAAAACGGAAAAAAATTCCAAGTGGGGTGAAATGTGAAAAAAACGTACTTGTGCCATGTTTGCGTGGTTTTTGTTTTAATAGCCTTCACTATGTGTCATTTGTATTCTGAAAGTTGATACGATTCCGGTAATGCCAAATATATTGGGTTTTCATTGTGTTTTAGTACTTTTAAAAAACTACAAACATTCTCTATTTCTTAAATATGTGCTGCAGCACCATTTTCTGCGACCAATATTTTTTTTGTTCTTCCTCCTATGGACCTCCACTTTTTACTTAGAAATCCTGGCCTAAATCATATAAATCTGTATATAACAAAGTTCAGCACTTCTCTCCCTCCATCACATCCTGGTCTAATACAGGGTTGCCTAAACCATCTCGCTTTAAATAAAAGTTTATTTTTATACATATTTCAGTTTAGTATTATAGTATTTTCAATCCAGGCAAGTGTTAGTAAAATGGCATTTATGGCAAACTATTTGAACATAGACTTAGAGGGTAGCACATTTATATACAGCAGTTACACTGGGACTCTGCTGGCAAGCAGTATGCTAACTTGTTGGAACTAGTAGCACTGCCACCCAGCATGGTCACAGTTTTACTGCACTGTGTGTACGTATGCGGTAAAGGAGAAAATGCAAGTCTGAATGTATCTGGTAACCACATGTGCATGTCTGTAAGTTGTGAGAGTATGTACAGTTGAAAAAAGAAGTTTACATACACTGTATAAAAAGACACAGGTTTTTCTCACTCTCTGACATGAAATCAGAATAAACATTACCCATTTTAGAGCAATTAGGATTACCAAAATTATTTATGTTTGCCAAATGCCAGAATAATGAGAGATAGATCATTTTTAAGGCATTTTTATTGCTTTCTGCAAAGTCAAAAGTTTACATATACTAGAATTATTTTTGGTTTATTGGCAACATCTGAGTTAATTAGAGACATATCTGTGGCTGTATTTTAAAACACACCAAAAACACACTGCTTCTGTGTGAAAGTCTAAAGAAATCAGCCAAGATATCAGGAAGAAAATTATGGATTTACACAAGTTTGGTTCACCATTAGGTGCAACTTCCAGATACCTGAAGGTGCCTAATTCATCTGTACAATCAATTATATGCAAGTACAAACAAGATGGGAATGTCCAGCCATCATACCGCTCAGGAAGTTGATGGGTTCTGTGTCTCTGAGATGAACGTGCTTTGGTCCGACATGTGCATATCAACCCAAGAACAAAGGCAAAAGACCTTGTGAAGATGCTGGCGGAAGCTGGTAAGAGTGTGTCATTATCTACAGTGAAACAAGTACTGCATCAACATGGGCTGAAAGGCCTCTCTGCCAGGAAGAAGCCATTACTCCAAAAGAAACATATAAAATCCAGATTAATGTCTGCAAATGCACATAGAAACATAGACCTACATTTTTAGAGACGAAAATAAAATTGAACTGTTTGGCCATAATGACCATCGTTGCGTTTGGAAGAAAAAGGTAGAAGCTTGGAAGCCTAAGAACACCATCCCAAATATGAAACAAGGGGTGGCATCATCATGTTGTGGGGTTGTTTTGCTGCAGGAGGGACTGGTGCACTTTACAAAATAGATGGCATCATGTGAAAAGAAGATTATGTGGCAATACTGAAGCAACATTTTAAGACATCAGCCAGGAGGTTAAAGCTTGGACGGAAATGGGTCTTCCAAATGGACAATTGTCACGGTCAGCTGTAGTGGATCCTTTGGACCAACGCAAGTGATGGTATATCCACGCCAGGGAGCGTAATCTAAGTAGGTCCCGGTTTTCACCAGAGCCCGCTGCAAAGCAGGATGGACTTCCTGCGGCGGGAGTCTACCAGGTCGCTACCCCTGACGTGACTTGCTTGCGGCGGCAGCCGAGGTGTAGCATGGTACAGAATCATAAGGCAGGCTCGTAGTCGAGGACAGGCGGTAAGGTCAGGGCAGGCGGCCAAGTTTCGTGGTCGAGGGATGGAGACAGAGGATACGGTACACGGAGAATCAGAACAAGACACAAGAACGCTTTCTCAGTAGGCGGCGAGGCACTAAAGATCTGGCAGGGTAACCAGGAAGAGGCAGGCTTAAATAGGGGCAGCGACCGGCAATAGCGAATTACCAGTGCGCTGGCCCTTTAAATTTAACACTGCCGGTGCGCGTGCGCCCTAGGGAGCAGGACCGCGCGTCGCTGAACAAAGACTGCAGCAGGAGCGTGGCCGGGTAAGTGTGCAGGGGAACAGGCAGGGGAACGAGCGCGCCCGCAACCCGCGAGCGCCGCTTGGCAGCGGAGCATGGATGCGCCCGCGACCCGGGATGAGGGTCGCAGGGGCATCCATGACAGTACCCCGCCCTTTGGCCTCCTCCTCTTTCTGGCCTGAAGGAATTTCCAGATTAGATTATGGTCCAGAATATTGTCCTCTGGCTCCCAGGACCTCTCTTCCGGGCCAAACCCCTTCCAGTCGATGAGGAAATGACGCTTCCCTCTAATGGTCTTCATGGCCAAGACCTCTCTTATGGTAAAGATGTTGGTGGCATCTGCTACAGGAGTCGAAGGAGCAGCTTTCCGGGAGAAGCGATTCAGGACCACCGGCTTTAAGAGGGAGACGTGGAAGGAGTTCGGGACACGTGGGGGGAAGCCGAAGCTTGTAGGCCACTGGGTTGATGCGCTTGAGAACCTCGAATGGTCCCAGGAACCGGGGTCCCAGTTTATAGCTGGGGATCTTAAGGCGGATGTACTTCACTGATAACCACAACTTATCTCCGGGAGAGTAGACTGGGGAAGGTCTTCTCCATTTGTCTGCTTGCCTCTTCATGCGGGCAGAAGCCTTCATGCGGGCAGAGACCGGCGTGTCTGATCCCAGATGGCCGTTAGGTTGCGGACCAGATCTTCTATGGCCGGCACCTCAGAGGGCACCGAGATGGGCAGGGGTGGGCACGGAAGTTGTCCGTAGACGATGAAGAAGGGGGCGGACTCAGCAGACTCCGAGTATAAAGAATTATACGAGAATTCGGCCCAGGGTAACAGGTTAGGTCAGTCGTCTTGATGTGCCGAAACAAAGTGGCGTAGATAGTTGCCCAGGACCTGATTAACCCTCTCCACTTGTCCATTGGTCTGTGGATGGTATGCCAAGGAGAAGTCCAACTTAATCTGAAGCTGGGCACAAAGGGAGCACCAGAACTTGTATACGAATTGTACACCACGGTCCGAGACAATATGCAGAGGAAGTCCATGCAAGCGGAAAATGTGCTGGAAGAACAGGCTGGCAAGACAAGGAGCAGAAGGGAGACCTGGCAGAGAAAAGAAATGGCCATCTTTGAGAACCGATCGGTGACTACCCACACCACTGTATTACCGGAGGAAGGAGGGAGATCCGTGATGAAATCCATAGCCACATGAGTCCAAGGGCAGTTGGGAATGGGTGGTGGCTGAAGCAAACCTGCCGGCTTGTGACGAGGAGACTTGTTCTGGGCACAGGAAGTGCAAGATGCCACGAATGCACGAACATCTTTAGCAAGTTTAGGCCACTAATAGAAGCGAGAGATCAGGGAGCAAGACTTTTGTACCCCTGGATGTCCAGCCACTCGAGAACAATGTCCCCAATTAAGTATCCTGCTCCGCAGAGACGGGCGTACATAAGTCTTGTCCGGAGGGATTTGTCGAAGATCTACCGATGCAGTGGAGATTAGCCGTTCAGGAGGGATGATGTGCCATGGTGCAGGTTCAACCCCTATCACGTCCGAAGCATTGGAGAGAGCATCCGCTTTGACATTCTTTTCAGCTGGGCGAAAATGAATGAGAAAGTCAAACCGGGAAAAAAAGAGCGACCAGCGGGCCTGCCGGGGATTTAGCCGTTGGGCCGTCTGCAGATAAAGGAGATTTTTGTGGTCAGTGTAGACGTTGACCGGGTGACGAGCTCCTTCGAGGAGATAGCGCCATTCTTCCAAAGCCAGCTTGATGGCCAGTAATTCCCGGTCACCAATGGAGTAGTTCCTCTCTGCGGCCAAGAAGGTTTTGGAAAAAAACCCCGCATGTGAGGGTCTTGCCTTTGGGCCCTTTTTGAGTGAGCACAGCCCCGGCCCCCACTGAGGTGACGTCGACCTCTAGAAAGAACGGTTTCTCCGTAGAGTACAGGTGCAGAGGCAAAGGCCGACTTCAACTTAGAAAAGGCTTCTTCTGCCGATGGCGTTCAGAGCTTCGAATTAGTATTCTTCTTGGTAAGCGCCACTATAGGTGATACCAGCGAGGAGAAATGTGGGATTAACTGTCTATAATAATTGTCGAAACCCAAAAACCTTTGTATGGCTTGGAGACACACAGATCGTGGCCACTGCAGAACAGCAGACAATTTCGCAGGGTCTATTTGCAGGCTCTTGTCGCACATGGACTTGATGGGACTCAAGATCGGCAGAGAACACCAGGATGTCATCCAGATAGACGACTACACACGTGTACAGGAGATCCCTGAATATGTTGTTGACAAATTCTTGGAAGACGGCAGGTGCATTGCAGAGTCCGAAGGGCATGACAAGGTACTCGAAGTCGCGGGTATTGAAGGCGGTCTTCCATTCATCGCCCTCACGAATCCGAATGAGATTTTAAGCCCCTCGCAGAACCAATTTAGAGAATATCTTGGCTCCCCGAAGCCCGTCAAAGAGTTCCGTGATCAAGGGCAGTGGGTAGCGATTCTTTACGGTAATTTTGTTGAGGCCCCGGTAGTCAATGCAAGGACGTAGGGAGCCATCCTTCTTTGTTACAAAAAAGAACTCAGCCCCGGCGGGAGAGGAGGACTTGCGTATGAATCCCTTCTGGAGATTCTCCTTGATGTAGGCAGACATAGCCAAGGTCTCTGGTACCGACAGTGGGTAGACCCTGCCCCGTGGAGCATACGTCACGGGCAGAAGGTCAATAGTGCAGTCATAGGGGCGATAAGGAGGCAAAGTCTCAGCTTGCTTCTCGGAGAAGACGTCCGCAAATTCTTGATACGGAGCGGGAAGGCCCGCCACAGGCTTAGACGTTACAGGAGGAGAAGCGTAAAGCACCGGGCGAGGTGCCACTAGACAGCAAGACTGAAATTCTAGCCCCCAACACAAGACTTCGCCCGTCAGATGAGCACGGGAGCATGGCGCTGCAGCCAAGGGAGACTGAGAAGAAAGGACGAAAAAGACCGAGGTAGCACATAAAACGCAAGTCTCTCCCTATGTAATGCCCCTACTTGAAGGGACAAGGGTTCGGTACAGAACTGAACCGGGTCACTGAGGATTTCCCCGCTGACAGAGGAAATGTCAGTGTTCTTTCCAGGCGGACCACGGGGAGGTTATATTTAGACACCAAGGCGGCATCCGTGAAATTTCCGGCCGATCCGGAGTCCAGGAAGGCCGAAGCTTGACACCGGATTCCAGGTCCAGATCTGACCAGCACATGCAAGGTCAAGCGAGGAGAGGGATTGTTCACACCTAGGGACGCCTCTCCCATGTAGCCTAGGTGCGTGCGTTTCCAGGATGCTGAGGACGGAGCGGGCAGCCCCTGCGGAAGTGCTCCGGGCTGGCACAGTAACGGCACAGGTTCTCCTCACGTCTTCGGGATAGCTCCTGCGAGGCTAGGTGGGCTCTATCCACTTGCATGTCCTCCTTGGCTGCTGACAGGGTAGGCAGCTGTGGCGGCCTTTGAAATACCGGAGCTAGACGAGGGAGGCGTCGTGTTCTGGCCGGTTCTCGCTCCTAGCGGAGCTCTTCCTGCCGTTCCGAGAAACGGATGTCGATCCAAGTGGCCAGGGAGATAAGGTCGTTTAGAGACGAAGGGAGATCACGGGCTGACAGAGCTTCCTTGATCTGACTGGAGAGACTCTTCTTGAAGGTGGCGGCCAAAGCTGTGTCATTCCACGTCAGTTCAGAGGCCAGAGTGCGGAATTGCACCGTATCATCGCCTACGAAAGAGTCTCCTTGGCGCAAATTCAGCAAGGCGGTTTTGGCAGACGAAGCTCGGGATGGTTCCTCAAACACACAGCGGAACTCGGTGAGGAACGTGGCAAGGTTGGATGTGACCGGGCCGTCCTGGTCCCAGAGGGGGTTAGCCCAGGCAAGGGCTTTCCCGGAGAGAAGGCTGACCACAAACGCCACCTTAGACCTTTCGGTAGGAAACTGACTCCCATCAGTTCGATATGCAGAGAGCATCGGGTGATAAAGCCCCTGCAGGCCTTGGAGTCCCCATCAAATTTAGACGGCATGGATAAACGAAGCCAAGGACCAGCAGACGATGCGGAAGCCGTAGACACAGCGGGAGCCACAGGAGTCGGTTGCCGCTGCTGGGCGGAAAGGAGCTGCTGAATCATGGCGGAGAGATGACCGAGTTGCTGCGCCTGTTGCGTGATCTGCTGGGATTATTGAGCATCGATGGTGGTAAGATCAGCGACGCTCGGCAGAGGCACCTTGGTGGAATTCATGGCCGGATCTTACTGTCACTGTCAGCGGTAGTGAATCCTCTGGGCCACCGCAAGCGATGGTATAGCCACGCCAGGGAGCGGAATCTAAGTAGGTCCCGGTTTTCACCAGATCGCTACCCCTGACGTGACTTGCTTGCGGCGGCAGCCGAGGTGTAGCATGGTACAAAATCATAAGGCAGGCTCGGAGTCAGGGACAGACGGTAAGGTCAGGGAGGGCGGCAATGGTTCGTGGTCGAGGGACGGAGACAGAGGATACGGTACACGGAGAATCAGAACAAGACACTAGAACGCTTTCCCAGTAGGCGGTGAGGCACTAAAAATCCGGCAGGGTAACCAGGAAGAGGCAGGCTTAAATAGGGGCAGCGACCGGCAATAGCGAATTACCAGTGCGCTGGCCCTTGAAATCTAACACTGCCGGCGCGCGCGCCTAGGGAGCGGGTCCGCGCGTCGCGGGACCGAGACTGCAGCAGGAGCGGCCGGGTAAGTGTGCAGGGGAACAGGCAGGGGTATGAGCGCACCCGCAACCCGGCACGCGGGGCACGGCGCCGCTCGGCAGCGGGGCACAGATACGACCGCAACCCGGGATGAGGGTGACAACAATGACCCAAAGCATACTGCCAAACTGGTTACAAAGTGGCTTAAGGATAACCAAGTCGATGTTTTGTAGTGGCCATCACAAAGCCCTGATCTCAATCCTCAATTTTTGGACAAAGCTGAGCAAAGCGACCTACAAACATGGCTCATTTACACCAGTTCTGTCAAGAGAAATTGGTCAAAATTCCTACAAACTCTTGTGAATACTTTAGTCATATAGTTTAAGGCCAATGCTACCAAAATACTATTGTAAACTTTTGACTTTGCAGAAAGTAATAAAAAATGCCTTAAAAAATTATCTCTCTCATTTCTGGCATTTAGCAAATATAAATAATCTTGGTAATTCTAATTGACCTAAAACAGAGAAGGTTTATTTTGATTTCATGTCAGATAGTGAGAAAAACATGCATGTGTGTCATTTTATATAGTGTATATAAACTTCTGGTTTCAACTGCATATGCTGGTACATCTGTACATCACTACAAATAATGAGTATATATGTCTGTCTATGGCACATGTGAGTATGTTGCATGCACGTACATAGTAAAAGTGCATGTAAGAAAGCATTTATGTAGAAAGTATTCACAGTGAGGGTACATGTGTGATATTTATAAGTGGGCATATGTATGTGTTCATTTCTGTAGTATGTCTGCTTACATGTTTGGCCTGCATATATTATAGCAGTTTGAGCATTGGTGGTATAAATATAATGTAATTGAACGCGTGATTTTCAGGCCTAGTAAAGTGGTTCGGTAGCCACATGTGATGGTATCTATGCCTGCAGGGACACCAGTTTGCCGGTGAAACAATGAGATCAGTGGCAAACTTGTTCAATCATCTATTACCACATGCAGCTGCTGGACTGTGTGACTATTTCATTAAACAGGGATGCATTCAGTCCTGGTCTTAGGGCAGCATGAACTGTAATATGGCCCTAGCTACAGTGTAGTTTGGGGAAGAGATAGACTTTCTTGGATCCCCAGACAGGATAATAGAAAGCACCCTGTCACCCACAGCCCATGTTGTTCAGCATAGTAGCTATCAAGTGAACAATCATTTAGCCAACATCGCCCCACCTTGTGACGCCTAAGGCAAACCTATTCTGCCTACCCTTTACTTTAGCCTTGACCTAACTCCTTACCTGGTAAGGGTCCGCTGGTTGTTGCTGTTGTTGGGCTAGGATGCAAGACTCTATTCTGTGCTGCACAAGCTTCAATGATCATCGTCCTTAATTTCTTGAACTCGGTTATTAAAGAGTCCTGCAAAAAATTTATTCTGAAGTCATAATATTTTCTCATTGACCTAGTGTAATATAATGATTCAATAAGGAACACACTTTCTGCAAGCACCATAGGGAATATTTAAAGTGGAAATACACATTTTCTGCCATGTATGGAATGAAGAGAACTGTGAGATCTGGGGGAAAAGAATCTGACTGGTTCTGAAGCAGTCAAGGCACTTTACAGAGTCCCTTTCATTACAGAGTAAAGATCATCACCAATAACCTTCTGATATGTCACTCTTATGGCAAGTGGTTTTCCCTTTAAGCATTAAGCAGATAAGAAGACTACAAATATTTCAATGACATAGCAACAAATTAGAATTTTTTACTTGGCGGGCTGACATTTTAACTGTAACAATCCCAGTGAACATTGGCTAGCATATGGATATACTTGCTTGAATCTGTCCAACTGCATATTTTGAAGCAAACACATAAATTAATTACCAGAGAGCAGATTATTTTATTATAGTGTTCTATACTATAAATAGATGGAAGGAGGAAGTGACAGCTGTTCCCATTTGGATAGAGCCCTCCTATCCCTCTGGCTTTCCAACTGGTGTACTTCTGTATGGGATCTTCTAGATGAAGCACTTGGCTGCAGAAAGCATCTATTTTGGGTATTTCTGTTTGAAGATATATGGTATGTTTTATGTCCTGTGGCTATGTCATAGATTGCTACATACTGGTAACATAAAGCTAATCAGTCTGTCTCTTGCTCCCATAATTATTATCCTTTTCATTGTTAATTACTAAACATATATATACAAAAAAGAAAAATCCACGGCACTCCACAGAAGATAATCCAAGGTGCAAGAGTAGTTTATTCCTCCATACCAGATAATACAGCAACGTTTCTGCTCCCTCACGGAGCCTCTGTCAAGCTTTGTCTTCTGTGGAGTGCCAGGGATTTTTCTTTGTTGTTTATGAAATGAACTGTTCCATCTAAGCTTTTTTCTGTGGGCACCCAAAGATTGCTTTTCTCTTTTTAAGAGTGCTGCTTTTTTAGAGATATCCTGGATGAAAACCTCCTCCAGAGTGCTCTGGACCTCAGACTGGGCCGAAGGTTCATTTTCCAACAAGACGATGACCCTAAGCAAACAGCTAAAATAACAAAGCAGTAAATAACAAAGCAGTGGCTTCAGAACAACTCTGTGACCATTCTTGACTGGCCCAGCCAGAGCCGTGACCTAAATCCAATTGAACATGTCTGGAAAGACTTGAATATGGCTGTCCACCAATGTTCACCATCCAACCTGAGGGAACTGGAGAGGATCTGCAAGGAAGATTGGCAGAGGATCCCCAAATCCAGGTGGGAAAAACTTGGTGCATCATTCCCAAGAAGACTCATGGCTGTACTAGCTCAAAAGGTTACCTGTACTTAATACTGAGCAAAAGGTCTGAATACTTAAGACCTTATGATATTTCAGTTTTTCTTGTTTAATACATTTGCAAAAATATCTATATTTCTGGGATTTTTTTTCTTTCAAGATGGGGTGCAGAATGTACATTAATCAGCAAAAAAATGAACTTTTTTGACCTTACCAAATGACTGCAATAAAACAGAGTGAAAAATGTAAAGGGGTCTGAATACTTTCCGTACCCACAGTAAGTCACCTAGTTGGCTGACTAGAGGTGTCTGCAATTACAGGCCAGCGAGTTTGGGCTTGAGAGGTACTCCAAGAAGCAACCAGTGTTTTAGACTGCGGCTATAAGGTAGTAGTGAGGAAAAACGCTACTGTATAGCTAATAATCAGACAAGCAGGAGTTATTTTGTTCATTGTTTTTTTGTTTGCCACCTGACGTGTTTACTGCCGTTACTATTAGCCGAACCCTCTCACTATATATATATTTATATATATGTTTTTCCTCACTACTACCTTATAGCCGCAGTCTAAAACACTGGTTGCTTCTTGGAGTACCTCTCAAGCCCAAACTCGCTGGCCTGTAATTGCAGACACCTCTAGTCAGCCAACTAGGTGACTTACTGCGGGTACGGAAAGTATTCAGACCCCTTTAAATTTTTCACTCTTTATTTCATTGCAGCCATTTGGTAAGATCCAAAAAGTTAATTTTTTTATTCATTAATATACACTCTGAACCCCATCTTGAAAGAAAAAAACAGAAATGTATATATATTTGCAAATTTATTAAATAAGAAAAAACTGAAATATCACATGGTCATAAGAATTCAGACCCTTTGCTCAGTATTAAGTACAAGCAACCTTTTGAGCTAGGTCAGCCATGAGTCTTCCTGGGAATGATACAAGTTTTTACCACCTGGATTTGGGGATCCTCTGCCATTCTTCCTTGCAGATCCTCTCCAGTTCCTTCAGGTTGGATGGTGAACGTTGGTGAACGTTGGTGGACAGCCAGTTTCAAGTCTCTCCAGAGATGCTCAATTGAGTTTAGGTCAGGTCTCTGGCTGGGCCAGTCAAGAATGGTTACAGAGTTGTTTTGTTATTTTAGCTGTGTGCATAGGGTCATTGTCTTGTTGGAAGAAGAACCTTCGGCCCAGTCTGTGGTCCAGAGCGTCTGGAAGAGGTTTTCATCCAGGATATCTCTGTACTTGGCCGCATTCATCTTTCCTTCAATTGCAACCAGTCGTCCTGTTCCTGTAGCTGAAAATCCCCCCATAGCATGATGCTGCCACCATGATGTTTCACTGTTAGGATTGTATTGGGCAGGTGATGAGCATAGCCTGGTTTTCTCCACACATACCGCTTACAATTAACACCAAAAAGTTCAATCTGCGCCTCATCACACCTGAGAATCTTATTTCTCATAGTCTGGGAGTCCTTCATGTTTTTTTTGCAAACTGTATGTGGGCTTTCATATGTCTTGCACTGAGGAGAGGCTTCCGTCTGCACACTCTGCCATAAAGCCCCGACTGGTGGAGGGCTGCAGTGATAGTTGACTTTGTGGAACTTTCTCCCATCTCCCTACTGCACCTCTGGAGCTCAGCCACAGTGATCTTGGGGTTCTTCTTTACTTCTCTCACCAAGGCTCTTTTCCCACGATTGCTTAGTTTGGTTGGACGGCCAGATCGAGAAAGAGTTGTGGTCGTCAAAAACGTCTTCCTTTTTAGGATTATGGAGCCCCCTGGGCTCTTAGGAACCTTGAGTGCTGCAAAAATTATTTTGTAACCCAGATCTGTGCCTTGCCACAATTCTGTCTCTGAGCTACTTGGGCAGTTCCTTAGACCTCATGATTTTTATGTGCTCTGACATGCACTGTGAGCTGTGAGGTCTTATATAGACAGATGTGTGCCTTTCCTAATCAAGTCTAATCAGTTTAATTAAACACAACTTGACTCCAATGAAGGAGCAGAACCATCTCAAGGAGGAACAGAAGTAATTGGACAGTATGTGAGTTAAATATGAGTGTCACAGCTTAGGTTCTGAATACTTAAAGGGGTTGACTCACTACAGGGATTGCTTTTTATATTAAAGATCTTACAAAACCAAGTCACTTTGCAATATATGTCCATTAACAGTATCCTACCTATTCAGAGATATCCCCTCTTGTATGGGCTGCATCAGCTCCTCAGGTTGCTATGGCTACAGGCCTGTTTGATCTCTCATGATAGGCTGCCAGCACTGGTTGCTATAACAACAGACCTGGCTTCTACTGCAGCCTAATAGAAGCCAGTAAACATGCCCCTGAATTCAAAATTAAACCAAGAAAACAGGACTGAGGTGAGATGAATCAATGTTATACAAGTTTTTCTTGTTTAATAAATTTGCAAAAATATCTATATTTCTGTTTTTTTTCTTTCAAGATGGGGTGCAGAGTGTACATCGAGCAAAAAAATCAAATGGCTGCAATGAAACAAAGAGTGAAAAATTTAAAGGCGTCGGAATACTTTCTGTACCCACCGTATATAGGCCAGCTAAACCCTGCCCTGGAACACAGGGAGCAGTCACCCACTTTGACTGTTCCCAATAAAAGCCTTTCGGACTAAGGGTGCTTTCACACAGTGCGTTTTTGATGCACTTTTTGTGCAGAAATGTACAGCATTAATTGATGTGCCTCTGTGCATCCAAAAATGCACCAAAAACGCAGCTGCGTGTGAAAGCACCCTAAGCTGTTTGCAAACAGCTGTACTAGCTGTTCAATATGTGCCAGCTGGCACAAACTAAGTGCTGTGCATCTGTCCTCACCATGTATATGCGAGAACTTTGGGAGCAATGTATACACCGTTCACCACCTTACCAGTCAGGGTCTTACAAGCAAGCTTACTTGCAAGCTCTGATTCTGGCCGTTTAGACTTCTACACGGCTCTGTTAATAGTGTTTAGGGAGTGCCAGTGGTTACTATGGCAACCAGAAGCCAAATAATGGCCTCCGGGCCTGCCATATAGGGAAGCCTGCTAGGCCCCACCGGCTACCTATTACAGTAATTATATAACAACACATAGCAATACAGTAATTCTTATGTTTTACAAAAGTAGTCAAGAGATTGCATAGTCTAGTCCCATACTGGGACTAAAAATTTAACAAAAATTGAAAAACTATTAAAAAAGTTATATATATATACACTTACGCACAAAATCCATATTTTCCTAATAAAAACTCTTGATTTTGTAAAAAATAAAATAATAACAAATAAAAAAAGATACACATAACTGGTATCCTCACATCCTTAACAATGTAATCTATAACATGATCGTGTTATTTCATTCATATGGTGAAACCCCCCAAAACAAAAAAAACTACACCAGAATATTTTTGTTAATGCTACCTCACATAAAATTGAATAAAAAGTGATCAAAATGTTCGATGTACACCAGAATAGTACCAATAAAAAGGTCAACTTATGTCACAAAAAAACACCCATACCTGACTCCAATCCTAGAAAAATCAAAAAGCTATGAGTCTTAGAAGTGAAAGACTGTACACAGGTGGGAAAGAGATGGATGAGGAATGGGTAGAAGGGCCGTCAGAGAAAATGAGGAGGGGAACGGAAAAACAGGATAATGGGCCGATGAAAATATTTTAGCTACCAACATCTTTACTGTTTTGGCTCCTGGCTAACAACACTTTGCTGCTTAGGACCTAACAATGTTTATGTGACATTGTAGTAAGGGTTCTACATACCCCAAATATTAAATACTCAAAAGGCCTTCCTTACACTGTTCCATATGCCTCGGTCTATTCTTTGGCATGTCTATCAATATCTGACACACAGGGGACCCAGGAAAGGTCTTATGAAATACATACAAGATTTCGTATTGGGCCACTGCAGAAAGGTGGACATGCTTTGTGATGATAAACCATTAATCATAGAGCCACGCAGCGATGTATTTGCACAGGTGCCTCTGGAATGCAGAACCAATCATGGCCGAGAAAGACAAATACCCATTCCTACATGCCTAAAATATGCTTTGCATTGTTTCTGATTTCTGAGTGGCTGTGCATAAAGTGAAAACAGGTAAATAGCGAGTCGGAGCCAAAACCAGGTCCTGTCAATGAAAAGCTAAAAATGCAATACTTTTATGTGTCACTCAACCTTCCAGCAAGAAAACGAGAATGGCTAAATCTGCACGACATATCACAGCCACAGTACAAGCTGCAATGCTTGTCATACAGAGCAAATAGCAAGCCAATTAATAAAGTCATTCTTCTAGTAGGAAGATCTATACACAAGAGGCCACATGTACGAAACGGTTTTGGTCTAAAACTCACTTTTTGTCCCCATAGAAACCTATGGGCAAAAAAGTGAGTTTTAGACCAAAACCGTTTCATACATGTGGCCCAAGGTCTTTGCTTTCCTTCATGTGGTTAAAAGCTATGGATACTTTTAAACTGATTTTTTTCCATTGTTCATATATTTTCTTATTGCAAAATTAAGATACTTTTTAAATAGCTTTCATTAAAAACGTCCTACCACTTTTCATTTACGGAACCAGGCTGCTGAATGCCTTTGCAGATTCAGATGTCTGCATCTATTAACTAAAGTGAACAAATTACAGCAGTCTTATGTCTAAGTTTCTTCTTTTTTCAGCTGTATACATTTTGTTTTTGGGCTAGAATATCATAGTTTTTGTAAAGGCAGCTCGCACAGACTATGTAGGAAAGCAGACACATTGCAGCTTGCAAGGGGGGATTCAATGGGTATGGATGTAAAGGGAAAGCAGAGCAGCCATGGCAAACTCTAGATTTCTGACCACACAGAGCTCATATCCAGCTACTGGGAGTTGTTCATCTCGCAACTTCAGGCCAACATTAAAAACAGGGAAATGGCCATGCTTGAGCAGTTCTCTCTATTCATTTCTATAGGCGTTCTGAATACTTGCTCGGCCGTATTGCGAACTCCAATAGAAATAAATGGGACCAACTGAAAAAACACAACCATCAACCTTATTTTCTGAGGATGCTATTAGCTGATCTCGGGTCTGAAGTTGCAAGATGGGACAACTCTTTAAAGGGGATTTATCGCTTCATCAGTTCCTGTATTTCCTTGTACTTTCAGTTTTTCAGCTCTTCAAATCCAGGGGCGTTTCTTCCCCTCCCAGCTGGGTGTTTCTTAACTGAAGGGGGATGACATAACCCCCTCCCCCCTTCACTGATCGTGCTCGCTCCCGAGTCAGTGTGTTTGTTTGAGATCAGTGGGAGGGGATAGCACATCACCCCCCTCTCTGTCTGAGTCCACATGTCACTGTGTCGTTCCTCTCCCTATGCACTCTTATTTTGTAAGAGCTGTTTGTTTACATACCACAGCCCTGCATTCAGTTTAGACAGTCTTCTATGAACTCAGAGCACTGATCTCTTCTCCTCTCACAGCTGGAGGTTTGTTACAGTTAAATCCAGTCTTCTATGAACTCATCCAGAGCAGCAGAGAACGGTCTCCCTTCCACATTTACAAGTAGCAGCATTAGGCACTGAGCACAATTCTGCTATTTTCTGATTGTAGAAGCAGCTGCAGTGTTACTGTGGAGCTGCTGGCTGTGCAGAGTGAAATGTTGCCGGTCCCTTATTCTGAGTGAGAGAGGCAGGAATGCACGCTCCGGTGAATTCGACTAGGGGCCAGACAGAATGTAAATTAGTAGAGCCGTCAACCAATGAAATGAAAGGAGGTGGAATCCGACCGGCACTGGGGAACAGTGTTTACAGAAAACGGAGATAAGGGAGACTGTGAAAATAAGACAGCTTTGCAAATGACATCCAATTGCAAAGTTGCTTGTTTTCACTGTCCCCTTATTCTGAAGACCATTTAATGTAATGATACAACCTCTTTAAAGGCTCTGTTCACATCTGTGGCAGAGGTTCTTGTAGGAGACTTGTTCAAAGATTCCGTCTAAAATGCCAGCCAAATAGTGCAGCAGTTTGCACAAAAATGTTGATTTTTGCAGAAAACAGGCATTCGTCAATTAATAAATGGTCCCTCTAATATGAAGTCAGATCTGGTTTGATTACTGCCACACCTTAAACCCCATGTATTCTCATCCAGCAACCACTTTCAATTGCATCTGTGCTCTACGTAAAGGGGTTGTGCCAGCATAGACATTTATCAACTATCCTGTGTATAGGCGATAAATGCCTGAGCGCTGGGACCCCCAGTGACTGCCAAAACAGGGGGCCCATGTCTCCTGTCTTTTTTCACTGTGGCCATGCAGGAACCTAGGCTTTGAATGGAATAGTGGCCAAACAAAGTCTGTATTCAGTTATCTCCATTGGTCCAATAGATTTTGAACACGCGTGTTCAGCCATTGTTCAAAGTCTACCATGATGCACAAGCACAGAAAGGAAGGACTTGATGCCCTTGTTTTAGGAATCACTAATGGTCCCAGTCGTGAGATCCTCAATGATAAGATATTTATCACCTATTAACAGAATAGATGACAAATGTGTATAGTGGCACAACCCCTTTAACAGAAGAAATACACTGGGCAGATTGGTAAGATGTAGGCAACAGGCAGACGTGAGTATGACTGAGAGGATCAGACTACAAAAAGTTTCCTGCCTGTTAGTATGGAGAAACAGGTTTGCGCAGAAGCTGCAGACACAAAATAACGAAATCTTTAATCAATACTATTTGCAAAGATTTGCTTAATTAAAATGCTTTGGGACAATACAGAAATTGGGTGGTAAATTGTACGTAACTTTTAAGATTTAATCCTATAAAAATCTGGTGTTATTTGGCTAGATATGATGGTCAACAATACAGTCTAATATTTTAAGTAGCACTTTAATTATGGCCTTGCAAATAGAGTGAAGAGGGATTTAGAGCTGACAGGAGTAACGGTATCACCTCAAGTTTGTGGGATGACTAGTACACATACACTATAAGGCGACAAGGCATGGTTAGGGGTTTTTGTAGTACTGAATATCTGTACACCCACATAAACAGTATAAGCTACTATTTACTATGAGTAGGAAATTTTAATATGTAACACATCATGCCTTGCGTCATGCCCATAAATAGTGTTGATACAACACTACAGGATGTTTAATGTGTACACAGTGAGGCTGCGGGTGCACTCTTACACATTTATTATCTTATATGACTTGTTTTTGCTTCACATTGTTCCTGTAGTGAATGTTTGTTATGTAAGATATTTACGTTAACTATTCACCATTCCAAATTCAATCATAGCAAATATATATTTCTATTGATAGTAACAACATTAGCTTAAGCAAACAACATTATTCATGTATACAACAACTCCATCCAAGTCACACCCACAGTTATCTCCAATACTGAGGAATCTTGTCTCGATCTCTATCCTGGTCTCAGCAATAAGGAACATACAAGATATGGAGATAGATCCTATTCTCCACAGTCAGCAGGAAGATCAACCTTTGTTTTTGGTTGAAAGGCTAAACAAGTCTTCTGTACATTTATTTTAAACTTAAGATGTACTCATTTTACAAAAAACAAAGGGTGAAATTCAGGACCCATCTATTAAGTGGTTTGGATAAAACAGGTTCTGAGAGGCACTGCTTTTCTGAGAAATGATTATTCAGAAGCAGTAGGTAGAAACTGTTTTACAGTAAATACACATGTGTACAAAATTATTGGCAACTTTTTGTTAAATAAAAAAAAACATAATGCACACGAAAATAACTTAAAACTGACAAAAGAAATAATAAAATTTAAATCTACTGAAAATCAACTAATGAAAATCGAACCGAAAAATAAAAAAAAGAACTAATAAGATTGGCCTCCACAAAAATGATGGTACCCCTAGAAAAGATTTAAAATAATTTGACCATAGGGACATGTTACTAAGATGTTTCCTGTAATTAGCATGACAGGTGTCTTCAAACTTGTAATCAGTCAGTCTGTCTACTTAAAGGGTTAAAAGTAGTCACTTTGCTGTTTGGTATTATAGTGTGTACCACAGTGAACAAAGATAAAGGTTTTAAAGGGGTTGTCTCAATTCAGCATTTGGCCATCTTTTCATGCTGGTTGCCAAGCAGAGCTTGTGAAATGGAGGGGCATGTTTGTCCTCCCAGCAGGGAGTATCTTTACTCTCTGCAGACACCCCCCCCCCAAGGTGTGCATGGGAGGATTCATTCAGTGTGCGCGGGGGGAAGGGAAAGGTTCTCAGCTGTCATTGGATTCACTGGAAGTGAAGAGCTAAGTGTAACTTGATAGTTTATATCTAAATTTCTGGCTCTCTCTACATACTTTGTAACTAGAATGGACATTTGACATTCAAGACTCTGGGAAAGATGGGTGATTTTTTTTTTCTCTGTCTCTCTCTCACTTACAGTGATATATCCTGCAGATTGTTATACCTCTGACCTTTACAGATCTGCAGAGCAAAACTATACATTTTATCTGTTTGTGTTTTCTTGGGACTGCACATCTGTCTCACAAGTGGTTTATGTGGGACCTCGCATCTGTCTCACAAAACTTTTTACCTGGAACTGCACAGTACAGCTGTGTTCTCTCTATGTAATTTACATGGAACTACACATCTTACATGAGACTGCTGTGTACAGCTGTGTTCTCTCTGTTTCTGATTTACGTGGGACTGCACATCTGTGTAGAATTATTTTTTTTTTTACGTGGGACTGCACAGTACAGCTATTTTCTCTCTGTATGTAATTTACATGAGACTTCACATCTGTGTGGCAAACTTGTTTTACATGGGACTGCACAGTACAGCTGTTTTCTCTGTATGCAATTTGCATGGGACTGCATATCTTACATGGGACTGCTGTGTACAGCTGTGTTCTCTCTGTTTCTGATTTATGTGGGACTGCAAATGAGTTTGACATGGGACTGTAGATTTGTGTCACAAAATTGTTTTATGTGGGACTGCACAGTCTCTCTCTCTGATTTACGTGGGACTGCACATGAGATTTACCTGGGGCTGTAGATTTGTGTCACAAAACTCTCTCTCTCTTGTACATGCACACCCATCTGCGACCTTGTCCCTGCGTGTTCTCATCTGTGACCTGGGTGGGGCATACACCTCACCCGGCAGCAAGTAGAACATTAGCTGGGAGTAACCTGACCCGGGACCCTCATTTTAAACTATGATCTTTGTAGTGAGACAATCCCTAAAAGAGATTAAAGGCGAACTCCACGGTCAATGTATATCAGTGTTAGGCTATGTATACACTGCATCGGACAAAAAACAGCCTGAAAGCGGCCGTTTTTTCTCTGATGCAGGACTGCGGTTTTTGTCACGCTTTGTGCAAAAACCGCGGACGCTTCTCATTTTCCTGACGTCCCCCATACAATTGTATCGTATGGGAAGACGGCAAGAAAACGAGAAGAGCCGGCGTATTATACAACATGTTGCTGAAAGACGGGCAGAGAAAAGACGAGCTGTGTAGACTGCAGCTCGTCTTTTCTATTGCCGCCTATGGGGCTGCAGAAACGATCGTATCTTTGGCGCTTTTAAAAAACGAAAAGCGCCGAAGATACAATCGTTTTCCTGTGCAGTGTGGACATAGCCTTAGACGACCAACCAGTATTGGAGTAAACAACAACAATGCACTAAAACTTAACTTTTAATAAATCGATATATAAGATACAACATAGATATAAACCGAAATAAACATAATATCAAACAATAACCCACACACTTTTCCTAGTGAATACCAGGAAAGTAGGAGAGAGATACAAAAAACCCTATGTAGCAAAACACAGAGTGACCACTTAATAAGGGCGACCCTGGCCAGGAATCTCTCTCTTGTGAAAAGAACTCTACAATTTCCCTAAATCCAGTATGGCAAAGTAGGAGCCACACAGGGAAAAAAAAGACACAATAACAAATAAGCTGACACAAATATAAGATATATTATTACCCATAAACATCCATTTGCACATACAGTTGAAACCAGAAGTTTACACACACTATATAAAAAGACACATATACATGTTTTTCTCACTATCTGACATGAAATCAGAATGAACCTTACCTGTTTTAGGTCAATTAGGATTACCAAAATTATTTATATTTGCCAAATGCCAGAATAATGAGAGAGAGAATTTTTAAGGCATTTTTATTACTTTCAGGGTTTTGTGTCCCGAACCTGGTACATTTGGCTGTCTGCTTTTTCTATCTAGTCCAAAGTGCACTGAGCTGGACACTAACTCTAACTTTTGGCAGATGCAGTCACACATCCTTCCTGCCAGGACAAGAAAGCAGCTGAGTAGTAGTCACTGCTTGCAGAGGTTAAGGCAGGGATAGGAGAAACCTATATACAGTAGCTGGCCATAGTCAACTTACATAGATTCTAGTTAGTAGAGGCAATAGGAGCATGGGAGGTGAATACATGAAGGGGCAGATAGGTTGCTACCATGAGAGAAAAAGCTTAGACTGAGGGGTGTCCTGCTGTGACTTTACTGACATTTTAAGTCAGGCTTGCACATTACTGGTAGCTATGTTTTAGTGGCCTTTCTTGGCTCCTTAACCAGGTTGTGTGGCTCTGATCCCACAACCTGGCCAAGATTTTTCCAGGCTATTTGGTCTTCTGTACATCTATGGTTATTATGAGACAACCCTTTTAATAAAGAACTAGAAAATGGCATTCATGTGATTTTGTTAATAGAGTCAGAGATGTGATCTTCGTTTAGCAACTTCTCATTTATTTATCAGTATTGTCTAACATTTATAGACAGTGTAAACTCATAATAGACAGTCTTAAAATGCACCACATTTATTATAATTTTGATATATCTGGCACACGTTTAGACTGTCAAGCCTAACTTTACATCTTGTATTAGCTGGCTTACTTTATGATACTAACTATGGCACAATTTTGCCACGGCTTAAACCGGGACGTCTCTCACCCTGTATTTCGCGCCGTACTGCGCTACATACGGGGCGAGATACGTCCCAGACATTACGGTAATCTACAGTTCTCATAGAGAACTATGGATTATGTCTCGTCTCCCCGCTTGCACAATACGACGAGCGGGGAGAGAAGTGACATGTAATTTATTCACGGCATATACGCATTGTGAATAATGCATGTCTATGGGGCTGCTGGCCCCCCTGCCCCGCCCCCGCGCACACAGCGTAATTGCGGGCGAAATATGTTCCGCAGTTATTGCTGTGTAAACCCTGCCTAAGTCCCAACCTTTTGTTGCACAAGGCATAGAATTGTCAAAACAAACAGAAAAAGTGTAAAAAAATGAATAAAAAAATAAATAATAAAATAAATATTTAATAAAAAATTGTTGTGCATATATTACATACACAAAAAACCTACACATATTAGGTATCCACACGACCGTAATAACCTGTAGAATTAATCTAACAAGTTATTAAGTGTGAAATGTGAATGGTGTAAAAAAAATGTAAAAAAATAATAATTTTACAATTATTTATAAGTGAATTTAAACTATTCCCGCATAAAGTACAACTTGTCTTGAATAAAACGAGGCCTCATACAACTGCGCCATTGAAAAAATAAAAAAAGTTACAACTGTTAAAACGCAAGGAGGCAAAAACTAAAAAAATGTTCTGGTCATTAACTACTTTTCAGGTGTTCGGCTTAATGGGTTAAAGGGAACCTGTCACTTAGGTTATGCCCCCCATGCTGAGGACAGAACAAGCTAGTGCCAGACGACATGTTGTTTCCAGTGCTGTGTCCCTTATTCTGTAGAAAGATGTAGTTTCAGAGCATTTAATGCTCAACTCTAGCAGTTTGCAGCCAGAAATTATTCCAGCTTATTCATGATCAGGCATTAGCTTTGCCCACTAACGGCTAGGCTAACACCCGCTCACGAACAAACTGGACTCATCTCAGTCAGAGCAGATTACAAAGTGCTAGATTTGAGCACTATGGGCAACATGTATGTATTTTGGCACCCAGGCGCCATTTTTTTCGCATGCATTAGTACCGTAGAATGCGCCTGAATTTATAAACCTGTTCTACTGCAGGTCATAGATTTAGCACTTTCTATCTCCAAAACGACAACTCAGGCTCAGGTAAACCCCTTTTAACTTGGTTTGCCTGTTCCAGCATTAATGCGCTCAGTTTTGCCGTCCTCCCATCATAAATGTGTAGAATCTTACGGCTGTGGTGTGACACACCTCCAGGTCGCCCCCCCAATTTCAGGCGTATTACAAAGTGCCGCAGGCGCGCGAAAATTTGCCTAATTTAGGAGTGCGCCTGATTATAAATCTAGAGAACAGGACTGCGCCAGTTTTTGGGCTGAAAGGACACCAGACTTCTGGCGCAGCCCCGTACATACATGTCGCCCTTCATGCATTGAAACTACTGTATGTTACAGAATAAGGGACGCACCTCTGGAAACAGCATATCTGTCACTAGCCCTTTAATACTAACCTTTGATGAAGAACCACTATTCATTTGACTAGGGGTAGGCAGTAATTTATATTGACATAATTACCTGGGAGCAGCCAGAAGTGGGCCATAATCAGCAGAATAAGTCCCGAGTGAGGGCAGCTCATGAGCATACTTGTCCATAAATCATAAT
Source organism: Phyllomedusa bahiana (assembly GCA_025379985.1). Lineage (NCBI taxonomy): Eukaryota > Metazoa > Chordata > Amphibia > Anura > Hylidae > Phyllomedusa > Phyllomedusa bahiana. The sequence continues at coordinate 87,160 of JAODAL010009975.1, forward strand.
GAAAAACTGATTTGCCTACTAAATTTGTGAAAAGTGCGTCTCAATCCTGACAAATCTATTTATCCGGTGTATCCTAATGGCAGGTGTATCCAAAATGCTTATTTCTAGTTAACACTATATAACCATACATAATGCCTTACTAGGTTAGTGTTTAGAGGTGCAGTTCTTTGCTGTGCAACTGCAGCATAAAATAATCACACATATTTACTCACGCTTTTCTCTAAGATCACATCCACAGGTTTGTGTTTGTGGCACAACAAGTACTTCTGATGGAAGAGCTTCCCGTCAAATGTGTTCCATGGCATCAAATCCATCATGTTAAAGGGGTACGCACAAGCGCTGTTACAAGCCATCAATATTATCAGTCCACGGAGAAAGAGAAAAGCGAGATGGACAGCTCTGGAATCTACGTAAGGAAGCTAAACATGGCGGAGAGAAAAATGTCAAAGTTATCGTTTTGTCGGTTTTATTTTTCCAAAACTGAAAAGTGCATTGGTTAGAAGTGTTATCACATGTAGAAGTTAAATCAGTGACATGCAGCACAGCGCCGCCAACTATCTTAGCATTTCACGGTACAACTATAGGTTATGTATGAATAAATTAAATCCTTCCAAGTGTACAGGGATCTATGTTTAGGCACAAATCCTTTTTAATTTATTTTCTTTGCACATCTTCCACATTTTACAGAAGAGCAGGTGTTTGTACTCAAAGTCACTGCACATACCCCACATAATAAGTGCCAACATACATTACTTCACCTAAATACCTAGCCACACCTTGCTGGAATTTGTCACTCTGGAATTTTATACATTGTTTGCTCTTGACTTGTGTGATATGTTTATGTCAGGCTGGTGGCAGTGCTAGAATGGACTTAGTACAGTTATTTTGTATGTCAGACGACCAAAACGGTAACTGTAACTTATACTGTCAACATACAAAGAGACTGATCATAGATATGAATGAAATAACGATCTTCTCAAATTGCAATTCTTCACATAAAAATCTAAAAAGAAAATTGTTGAGAACATCTCTCATTTCATTAGGATTTCCAAGTATAGCCAAGCACACCGCTCCCAAATCTAAGGGTGCTTTCACATGGTGCGGTTTCGGTGCGGTTTTGATGCGTTTTTTCAATGCGTTTTTTGTTCAGGAAGGCACAGCAATTAATGCTGTACATTGCTGCACAAAAATCACGGCAAAAAAACGCGGTAAAATTGCGATAATTACGGCGATTTTTGCCGCGATTTCTGTGCAGCAATGTACTGTACAGCATTAATTGCTGTGCCTTCCTGAACAAAAAACGCATTGAAAAACACATCAAAACGCACCAAAACCGCACCGTGTGAAAGCACCCTAACTGAAATGAATGAAGAGTGTCATGCAAAAGCAAACTCCTCTCTATTCTGCATGGAGGCTGGGGATGGCCAGTTCACAAGATAGGTGTGAGTCTTATAAAACATTTATGGCATATGCTATCGACATACCAGAAACGTCTAAGACAGGAGCACCCCTTTAAATCCAGCAGACCAGAAGCTGGTATTCGTATTTTGGAGAATCCTGCCTAGTTACTTAAAGGGGTTTTCTCGCTACAAACATCATATCTGTAATGATGGGACACTAAAAATAAGTACTTTTGCAATTGGTTTGTATTAGCTAAATCATTTAGATTAGCAGATATGAGCTAATCTGTGTGTATCTAGAGCTAATTCAGCAGCCTGCGGTCAGGCCACGTCCCCTTTACTGTGATTGGCTGCCTGCACTCTGTAATATAGGTTGTTGATATCCTTACGCCATACCCTCCCTTATTACACAAAAAACATCACCTGATTCAATAAAATAAGTTAGAAAATTTGCATAAAAATGATGATATGAACAAAAGACTGTCTTAATATCTGTGAACAAAGTGTATATGAGGGAATTGAAAACCTGTCATAGAAAATCTGGTCCAGATTAAAGTTAATCTTTTGGGGAGGTTTTAGTGTATTTCAACATAGGTACTAATCTGACCAAGTATGCCCAATTTGTCTTTTTTTTTCTCATATATGAGAAACCTTTTACTACTGCATTTGGATAGGAAAGCACATCCCCTCAATAATCAGAATTACACAATTTGTTGTCAGCTTTTACCTATGTTAAACATTTGTTACATTGTTACTGAATAGTTAAAAACTAAACCTCCACAAACCATAATTACAGGGAATGGATATGAAGTATAGGTTGTAGACACTATATACAGCAATAAATTCTGTTGGTAACCTTGTTTTTAACTTTGCTAACCTTTCCGACAACAAGCAAAGGGTAATTATTTTGCTGCCTTCAGATCTGGGTCTTAAAGAGATTGTCCTCATTTTCTTATCCCTAAGTTTCTTTAATGCCAAGCATGCATTTTTTAAATAACTTCCAATAAAAATTCTTGTCTCTTGACCATTTATGTATGTAATTGTGCTTGAAGTGATGATGTTCTGCTTTGGACTGTACGCAGGTGGCCTTATGATCCAACATCATTACATACCTTCTGTTCACGTAGGTGGGCGGTGGCGTTTATACAGATGTGATCAGGCTCGGACTGGCCCACAGGGGAATAGGGTAAACCCCAGGTGGGCCCCTGACCATGATAGACTTAAAGTTGTTTTTTTAACTCCATATACATTCTCAGAAGAGGCAAAAAAGCAGAGTAAAGAGAGGCAGAAAGCAAAAAGCAGAGTATAGGAGGCATGTACAGTCATTTACAGTAGCTGTAGGGTGGGCCCTTAAAACAAACTCCACCGGTGGGCCCAAAAACAGCTCAACTGGTTAGCCCCTAGAGTCAACTCCCCCTGTGGGCCCTAAGCACCCCAGTCCAACACTGGATGTGATTGCTTACTGACCAGAACTCATTTACACAAAGGGCAGCAATTCCTATACAGGAGCTGCCACTGCCCTCTCCAAATTGAATGTAACACTGTACCTAGCATTGTGATGTTGCAGTTGGGGAAAGCAATGAGTGGCTCCTGTGTAGGTAATCCTGTATAGTGCTGTTCAGGAAGCAGGCCAACTATACAGGATTAGTGTTGCGTCTCAGATTCGGTTATGGCTATTTTGGCACAACCTCAATTTTTCTGGGGATTGCAGGAAAATTGTACAACCAACCACCAACCTGTTTCCAATGAAAATAAAAATGTTGGCGATCAATGAATGGTACACTTCTTTTTTCCTATTTGAAAAAACACTGGTAATTGTTTCTATGATTATCTTGCAATCGTCAGCAAAATTCTGGTTGGGTCAAACCAGTCCTACTTGAATCCGAATTTAATACTATAGAGGAACCAAACACGCTCTTCCTTGAACAGAACCAACGTAATGATGTCCTGATGCCAGGGTTACTTGCACAAACATATTCACTGTTTACATTGCTGATTGCATTTAGATGCTTTATTACAATTTATATGTAAACTACCTAAACGTTATTAATCTAGGTTCACACGGCCCACATACGACTACTATTGTTCTGTTAAGAGTTATGAGCCATTCTTTTTCAATGTACCCAGATGCATACAATGTAGACAACTACACGTTGTGAGCCCGGTTATGTTCGCTCTGTTTGCTGGTGGTACATGTTTTCTGTGCAGGACACAAAAGCGTGGTCTCACTTTTATGTTTCTCACAAAAAGCATATACCGCCGGCAAACATAGCAAATGTAGTATAAATAAGACATTTGTTCTACTAAGGGTGCTTTCACACAGTGCGTTTTTGGTGCGTTTTTTATGCGTTTTTTGTGCAGGAAGGCACAGCAATTAATGCTGCACAAAAATCGTGGTAAAATTGCGATTTTTACAGCGATTTTTGTGCAGCATTAATTGCTGTGCCTTCCTGCACAAGAAATGCATTAAAAAACGCATCAAAAACCGCACCAAAAACGCACTGTGTGAAAGCATCCTAAGGGCATGTCCCCACAGCACGGGTTTTCAGCCGGTTTCTTAGCTGGTTTGCGGTTTTACAGAGCGCCTGGAAAACCGTCCGAAAATGAGCATAATGGTGCTCTATGGAAAACCCGTGCAGCAGTCAGCACTGCACGGGTTTTCCGTCCGCCCGCGGTCCGGCCGCAAAACATTGTGCAAGCACAATCTTCCATCCGGTTTCCGGACGAAATCTGTGCTAGCCAATGTGAAGGGGGAGGGCTTTTCTCCGCTCATCACGTAGAAAAGCCGTCCCCCCCGCGGCCGTGGGGATGGCCGCAAAACGGAACAAATACCGGCTGGCAAACGGGCTGGTATTTGTCCTGTGCCGTGGGAACGCACCCTAAGGTCTATTTGATGTCTGCAACTATGTTGCAGTATCAATCAGTTTACCTTGTTCCACAAGGGCACCTGACTATTTAACATATTACTTTGGCTACAGTAACTCAATACACGGATGATCAAGACTTTACTCTGTTACTATCCAATCATCGTCCACTTCCATTTCTTCCTACAGCAGGTGACAACTTTATCGGCACTCACTCAGCATCACTCCCAACAAGATGAGCGATCTGCATTTTCCTAATGGTGCGTCTGGGTCTATGCCAACCACTATTTTCAAAACATGCTTTAGAAACATTTGTAATGGTGCATCTCTTTCCTGCTTCTGTGAAGCTGGGAGGCCTCCTCTTGGTATCTAAAAGCACAGAAAACCAGAAAAACGTGTTTCTTTTCTAGGCTGCTACTTCAGCACAGTAAATATTTACCCATAAACAGTCTGTCTGTTTTTGTTGATATGCAGTCCTGCAGAATTTATAAGTCCTTCTGGGTAAAGTGATCTCTCTCAAGAAAACGGAAAACTGTTTAGATGAACTTTGTGCAATTTTGCAAAGTGCTGACAGATATTGCTCCATTTCACTTCGCTGCTCTATTTGCATTGTTATGAAAATAAACAGCAATTGGGCTCATATGTAAACCAACACAAGCAGAGAGCTACTGCTAAATCTGGCTGAGAAGCAGCTTGAATATGGGTGTAAACTGGGACCCTAACTATGTCATATTTATCAACTGCAAAGCACAGTTTGTAAGCCCTCGCGGGCAAGGACCTCTTTCCCTCTGTATCAGTTGTTAGTCACTTATTGTCACTTTGTAATTGTTTAACCAATGTTATGTATGTACCCGCCTGAAATGTACAGCGCCCTGGAATCAAGGGCGCTCCAAAATAAATGATAATAATAATAATAATGTAAGAAAATGATAACATTTTAGCAAAACGTTACTGTCTTGCATTATCTTTTATGACACCCTTACTTACGATACATACCCTGTTTCCCCGAAAATAAGACAGCGTCTTATATTAATTTTGTTCCAAAAGATGCACTATTTTATTTTCGGGGTGTCTTATTTTTCCACAAATAAATTATAGCTGCTATAAAATGTGTGTGTGTGTGTGTGTGTGTGTAAAAAATATATACCCTTAAATTTTAGAGTCCAAACCCATATGTTTGAAAAGGAAATTTTATTGCAGTGCAGGGGGACTTATTTCAAAGGGGGCCCAAATGGACATGTGGTTGTAGAAACTAGATCTCCCAGCTGCCCCATCGCCATCCTGTGGAGTGTGTGGTAGTATCATTGCTTGTTCTTCCCCCCCCCCCCCCCCCCAAACCCCCTCACTTACTTGACATGTCTCCTGTCCGGGGTTGTTCGGGCCTTTTGGTGACTACAGTCATATGGCCCCCCCTGCACGGCCTTCAAAACTTTTTAACAACAATATTCCGGGTTTCCGTTTTCGGGGTAGAAAATTTGGGGAAAACCCGCCCCCCTTCCTAAATATTTCTCTCCCCACCCTTTTAGGGACGCCCTTGTATGGGGAGTGCAGAATGTTTTCCCCCGCTTGTCTTTTTTTTTGGGGGTGCCTTATTTGGGAATTCAACAAAATCTCTGCTATGTCTTACTTTCTGGGGTTCTTTTTTTGGGGAAAAACATGGTAGCAATCTTTTCCCCCAAAAAGTTCACAAATCTGTTGGCCCAGTTACGGATGCACGGAACAGATACAGAAAAAAAAAGTAAGTTAAATTGTCATTTATCCCTTTATCTCCTAAGGCTCCAAACCTGTTTTCTACAACAGTGGTGGTCGCAGGATCCTAACATATCATGGTCAAATACACAGTTGAGTCACATTATTATAACCACTTAGCTTCCTTCAAAGTGTAGCTCATGAAGGAAGTAACATGTTGTGAACTCGCTTGGTGGGTATGTTTGCACCACACATATCTCTTGTTGCTGTCCTGGGTAAAAGAGCCGATGTATCAGAGTGGAAGAAAGGGATGATAATTGGATTTTGGGCTAAGGGTATGTTCATATGGGGGTAACAAGTAGGAAAAGGTAAATGAAATACATAGCTCTTTTGATTTTCCTTTGGTCAGGTGATAAAGAAGATTTTATCTCCTTTAAGGCCGTGTTCACGGCTTATTTGTGCGCGGATTTGCGCTGCGTTGGTCCCACCCGTCCAGAAACTGGTAATCCACTGCTTATAGAGAAATATGGATTCGTCGCCCTCCCGCTCGGAAAAAACCGCCCGGGGGAGAAAGTGCATGCACATTATTTAGGCGTGGACGCGCCGTAAAAATGCTTTGTCTTGGGGCCGGCGAGAGCGCCCCCCCCCCCTTATTCAACCCGTAATTGCGAGCGAAATGGGGCTCCAAAAATTAGACTTGAAAAAAGCCTTTAAAAACCTTGCCAAAGGGGGGGCATTTACACAGCACAGAGTAAATACCAGTCGGATTATCTGACCGTTATTTGCTCTGTTTTGGGGCTGTGTACACGACCGGAGGGGGAAGGCTTTTCTCCGTGGTTTGCGGAGAAAAGCCCTCCTCCTTCGCATACGGGGTTTATTATCCCCCGAAACCGGGTAGAAGAAAAATGAACATTTTCTATTTTTTTGGACCCCCGGCAGTCTAAAAAAAAATAAGGGCAAAATCCGTGCAGGGGGGACCAGTACAGGGTTTTTCCCTTTAAAGGTCCGTATAAAGTTTGACAGGGGTTTAAGACGACTTTCAAAAAACCCGTTGTAAAAACCCGGCCGTGGGGGACATCCCCAAAGTGACAAGTCAGTCAGTTCCACCAGGGTGAGTCACTGCAGATTTTTGTTTGCCTAAAAAATGCAAGCTTAAAAAACTTTAGGCTCTGACCTTGTTACTAAAGTTTATAAATTCTGCAGTCTGCCCTGTTCGGGATAGCTGGAACAGCAGAGCCGATATGCCAATCACTGCTATAGAACCATCCGTAGCCTAACCAGGAAGTGTAAGTCTAAAGCTGGCTGTGGCTCTGTGGAACTGCATGGAGAGAAACTCTCTACCCTTCCAGGTTTTCTTACCACATTTTTTTCCTAGTTCCCTATGACTTTTAGCTCTTGAACACCAATGTCATCCTTAGGTAAAGGATAATTAAGTTAACCCCCTTAATGCTGTTGAAAAGCAAAAAGGGGGGGTTTCCCAAGCCCCCGTATGCCCTTTTGGGCAGCCCCCAGAAAAAAGGGGTAAGCAGCTTCTTATTAACAGCTTCTTTCTTAGGGAAGCATCCTGACCACAGCTGAGATCAAAGAAAATGCAGATGCTGGCCACTTAACCCTTTGATTGTTGTGATCCATGATAGGATCAAAGGGGAATCCATTATACAATAGGGTCATTGTGTTTTCTAGTGACTAAATCAGAAAAAATGGGGAAACCTTCCGCCATTAGCCATGGGGCCCTAGAAAGGAACCCAGGGTTGTCTGATCAGGGATCCTGATATTAGGGCCCATTAAGGCCTTGTCCATGTCATTATCTGTATGCTCTGCAATATGATGATTGATCAGATGGTTTGTCTCATCTTGCTCTATTTCTCCCTTTTATCCAGCAAGGAAAATGTTAACCCCTGTGCTCAGCTCTCTTCAGTTACAGTTTAGGTTCTATCCAGTAGGGCTACAAAGTCCAGCCTCCATTCCCGTTTGTCCCGAGTGTTTTTTACAGAGGGTAGAGCAGTGTTTTCAACTCCGTCCTCAAGACCCAAACAGGTCATGTTTTCAGGATTCCTCAGTGTTTCACAGGTGATTTTTTGTCAGTGCATTCTGCACAGGGGATTAATTCTGTCAGTGCATTCTGACAGGGATTCATTATGTCAGTGCATTTGCACAGGAGTTTTTATTTCGTGCTTCTGAAAAGGTGTATATTATTGTCAGGCATTTGCACGGTATATCATTTTTTTCAGTGTATTTGCACAGGTGATATCATTCCTGTAGTCTTCTCCCCCAGGTGTACATTATTGTCAGTTTCATTCGCACCGGTGAATCATTCTGTCAGTGCATTCTCCACAGGGATTCATTATTGTCGGCATTCTGCACCGGTGATATCTTATGTCAGTGATTTGCACGGTTTATATTACTGTCGGTTTCTTCTGCACAGGTGATATCTTATTGCGTCATTTGCCGGGAATCATTACTGCAGTACTTTTTGCACAGGTATATTTATTGTCAGTGCATTCTGCACGGGGATATCATTACTGTGGTGCATTTGCACAGGTGATTTCAATTTTTGTCAGGCTTCTGCACAGGTGATTCATTAAATTTTCAGTGCATTCTGCCAGGGATATCATTATTGTCAGTGAAATTTTGCACGGTGTTTCATTATGTCAGTGCATTTGACAGGTGATATCTTTTTTTCAGTGCATTTTGCCAAAAGGGGAATCATTTTGTCAGTGCATTCTGCACAGGTGATTCTTTTGTCAGTGCATTCGACAGGTGGAAAAATTTCTTTAGTGATTCTGCACAGGTGGTCTTAGGTCAGTGTTTCTGCACAGGTGATACCATTTTGTAGGTTTTTGCCAGGTGATATTTATTATTGTCAGTGCATTTGCCAAAAGGTGATACCATTATTTTCAGTGATTCTGCCCGGTGATATCATTATGGTCAGTGTATTTGCAAAGGGGTTTTCATCATTGTCGTGATTTTGCACAGGTGTTATCATTATTGTGTGCTTTGCCAGGTGTATCATTATTGCAGTCATTCCCGCACGGTGATAATTTTTGTCGTGCATTCTGGCACGGGGTATCTTGTCAGTCATTTGCCAAAAGGTGTATCATTTTGTCAGGTGTTTTTGCAGGGTTTTCTTTTTTGTCAGTGCATTTGCCCACAGGGGGTTTTTATTTTTTCAGTGCATTCTGCACAGGAGTATATTAGTCAGTGCATTCTGCACAGGTGATATCATTATTGTCAGTGCATTCTGCAAGGTGATATCTTATGTAGTGCATTCTCCAAGGGATTCTTTTTGTCAGTACATTCTGCACGGTGATGCTTACTGTCAGTGCATTTGCAAGGGGATATCTTTTTTGTCTGTATTCTGCACAGGTGATATAATTACTGTCAGTGCTTTTGACAGGTGTATCATTTTGCGTGCTTCTGCACAGGTGATATAAATTTTCCGTGCTTCTGCACAGGTGATTTCATTTTTGTCAGTGCATTTTGCACAGGTGATTATTTTGTCGTGCATTTGCAAAGGTGTAAACATTTTTGTCAGTGATTTGACAGGTGATTAATTACTGTCAGTGCATTTGCACAGGGATTCTTATTGTCAGTGCATTTGCCAGGTGTTTTTTTTTCAGTGCTTCTGCAAGGTGATTCATTTTTGTCAGTGATCTGCAAGGGGGTATCATTATGTCAGGTTCTGTATAGGTGATATCATTATTGTCAGTGTTCTGCCCAGGTGATATCTTATTGTCGTGCATTTGCCAAAAGGTGATTTCTTATGTCAGTGCATTTGCAAGGTAAATTTATTTGTCATGCATTTTGCACAGGAGATATCATTTTGCAGTGATTTGCAAGGTGATTCATTATGTCAGTGATTTGCACAGGTGATTCATTATTGTCGTGATTCTGCACGGTGATATCTTATTGTCAGTGCATTTTGAAGGTGATTAATTTTTGTCAGTGCATTTGCCCCAGGGATATAATTATGTCGTGCATTCTGCACAGGTGTATATTATTGTCAGTGCATTCGCACAGGGATATCATTTTGTGGTGTTTTTTCACAGGTGATATCATTATGGTCAGTTAATTCTGCAAGGTGATATCATTATTGTCAGGGATTTGACGGTGATATCTTTTATCGGGCTTCTGCACAGGGGATTCATTTTTTTCAGTACATTGCAAAGGTGATATTTCCCATTGTAATACATTCTGCACAGGTGAATCAATTACTGTGTTTTCTGCACAAAGGGGATATATTTTTTGTAGTGATTCTGCAAGGTGATATCATTAGTCAGTTGCATTTTGCACAGGTGATATCTTATTGTCGTGATTCTAAGGGGTATCATTACTGTCAAGTGATTCTGCACAGGTGATTCATTATTTCAGTGCATTTGCACAGGTGTATCATTACGTCAGTGCATTCGCCAAAGGGGATTCATTAGTCAGTGCATTCTGCCGGTGATATCATTATTTTCAGTGATTTGCACGGTGATTTCATTATTGTCAGTGCATTCTGCAAGGTATTCTTATTTTCAGTGCATTCTGCACGGTGATATCATTTTGGTCGTGCATTTGCACAGGTGATATATTTTTGTGTGCTTTTTACAAGTGATTCATTATTGTCAATGCATTCGCAAGGTGATATTTTATGGGCAGTGTATTCTGACAGGCGATTATTACTGTCAGTGCATTTCACAGGTGTATCATTACTGTCAGTGATTCTGCACAGGTGATATCTTTTCTGTTTAGTGCATTTTTGCCCGGGATATCATTATTTCAGTGATTTGCAAGGTGATATCACTCTGTCGTGCATTTGCACAGGGATATCATTATTGTCAGTGCATTCTGCCAGGTGATATAACTATGTCAATGCATTTGCACGGTGATATATTACTGTCGTGCATTTGACAGGTGATTCTTATGGTCAGACATTCTGCCCCCGGTGATTCCCCCCCCTTATTGTCAGTGCATTCTGCACAGGTGATATCACTACTGTCAATGCATTCTGCACAGGTGATATCATTATTGTCAGTACATTCTGCACAGGTGATATCATTATTGTCAGTGCATTCAGTGGGAGATCCTGAAAACATGACCTGTTGGTGGGGCGTGAGGACGCTATAGTTTCTGTGAACCCTGTCTGTGTCTCTGGTATTTCCAGCATCTCAGTCACCAGTGTTCATGTCTCCTGGATCCAGCCTGCGGTTTCCAGTGCCAGCTACTCCAGCCTGCGATCCGCAGTTCCAGCTACTCCAGCCTGCGATCCGCAGTTCCAGCTACTCCAGCCTGCGATCTGCAGTTCCAGCTACTCCAGCCTGCGATCCGCAGTTCCAGCTACTCTGGCCTCTGGTCTCCTGTGCCAGCTAGCCCATTGCCAGCTAGTCACTCCTGGTCCCAAGCTTCCAGCACCTGGTATCTCTTGCTCTCTTCCCAAGAGCTCTTTATCCGAAGTTCCAAAGTCCCTGTGATTGGCTCTACATCATGCAAGCAATATATGTGACACCATCGGGGGCCGAGCAGAAACAAATGGGTGGCTGCGGCACACGGCCTAAAAATGATGCTAAAAAGATGTCTATTTTAAGAGAAAACATATGTACTACATTTTACATTAACCCAATAACCTGTCAATTACATGATTTACTCTGCTGTATATAAATCTGATTGCATACATCTCATCTATATTGCTGCTACCATATTCTGATGTGGACTTTCCATGTGCAAATGCACAGTGCATCTGCTCTGTCTGAATATATCCTTAGGACCACATATATGGAAACTGCCTTGTCGTAAAATTTTCTTTGTTGCCCATAGCAAACAATCAGCGTTTCCCTTTCATTTCATATAGTGCTCTAAAAAAATGAAAGGGGACCTCTGATTGGTTGCTAAGGGGAACAAAGAAAGTCTTACACCTAGACCGTTTTCATACATGTCCCCCTTAGGGTATGTTCACCCGGCTTCCTCCGTATGAACATTCGCTTTTCAGATGCGTCTCTAGGGCCATCAGAACGGACTCAGAGACGCATCTAACACTTAGCAGTGAGTTTATCACTGCCGGCAATGACAGACACTCAGCGGCGTTCACATGAGTGATCGCCGCTGCGTGTTTGCCTCGCGCCTGTCCGGTCCGTCTTTCGGATGTGATCCAAGAATTGCATGTCCTTTCTTTGATCACATCCGCAAGACTGACCCAACAGGTGCGATGTAAACACGCAGCGGCGTGTTTGTCATTGCCGGCAGTGATAAACTCATTGCTAATTGTTAGATGCGTCTCTGGGTCCGTTCTGATGGACCCAGAGACGCATCTGAAAAGCGTATGTTCATACGGATGCAAGATGCCATGTGAACGTACCCTAAGGCTATGGCCACGCAGATGAGGACAAAAACCTCAGCGAAAACCAAAACCTAAAAACTGCTTTGAACGTCAGTTTTTTGTCCAAAGCAGCCGTGTTTCCAACAAGTTTTTTTTGGGTGTTTTTTGTCATGTTTTGGGGAAGTTTTTAATGTATGCAAAATCCATATACCTTGTTAAACTCCTGGGCAGTTTTTCAACAGAACCGTCCAAAAACCGTTGAAAAAACATCCGGCGGTTTACATAGACTCCAATAGTAAATTTTCGGCAACATGTTATAAAAACGACCAGCAGCAAAAATGAGCAGAAAAAAAATGTTCTGTGGAAACTACAAAACAGTTTAACTATTACAGTCTATGGGATCTGTTTTCAGTCGTTTTTTCAGTGGTTTTAGAAAAAACGACCGTTTTTGTGTGCTGTGTAGACACAGCCTTAGTGTCTCCTTGGGGTGGGAACACATTCAAAGCCCTGATTCTTTTAACTAAGTACTGCTTGTCTGAGTTTTAATTGTGCTATATTTGTCTATTCTGGATAACCCTCACTTTTAAACCTTGTTTACATACCTCAGGGGGAAATTACTAAAGACAGACACCATACGCTGGTCTTCAGCTGTAGTATGTCAGAAAGAAGTGTCAAATTTATTAAAAAGGACATGCTGTATGAGACTTTTTGTGCTTATGTAGATTTCTGCTACAATTTACATACAATTTCTGTTGCACATTACAGTAAATCTCTCAGGTGTGATACGTCACACACTTTCCTGCGCATGCCCACCCCCTTTTTAAAATATTTCAGGAGCGGTACAAAATTACTAATTATATCTGTTAGTAAATTATGCAAAAAAGTGAAGGTAGAGGACTACCATAAAAAATTACTCTATCCAATATCATATAAAAATAAATTATATGGCGACAAAAACCCTGAAGTCTAAACACGATAAGAAGCTCAAACAGCAGAAAATAAAATCAAATGGCCAATGGAAAATAAATAATATGGGGGACATGTATGATCGGAGTTTTCGCTTGTTTTTTGGCGTATAATGCGCCTCTCTGTGCCGGCTACGCTGTCGGACGCCCCTCCCCTATAGGTTAGGCACATTAGGCGCAAGGTTCGCCCCTTTCTAATGCCCCTAACATGAAGGGGCGTACTGTGGACGTTCCGGGGTGGGACGAACCACATTAGAAAACACCGACGCATGTATGAATGCGGGTCGGCAAAGTAAGGCGCATTACAGCTCCGACAGGCAGACCTATTTCAATGTGGTCTGTCTGCCGGAGGCGTCGAAGTTTGCCCCGCATTTATGAGCGCACTTCGGCGCCGACATACATCAGGCGCAGTTTTCACAAAAAAAAACATGAAAACAGGCGCTTCGACGTGCCTATCTTCATACATGTCCCCCTATGAGTCTAGATTCAGATTCATGCAAAACGTATATAAGACACTGGTAAGGCCTGGTCCACATCTGCGTTGTTATTTTCTATTTCATCCTAGAAACAGAAAAATGAAAATAATAGTGGTGCCAGATCCATTTCATGACTGACACCAATGGCCCCCTTCTAACCCCATTGACTATAGTGGGTCCAGCAAGTTTCGGTTATGGTGTCTGTCATTTGACCAGGAAAAACAGTATTGCTGCCATATATTTTTAGATGGAATCTATAACAGGGGCTCTGAAGGGAACCTGTGACGCAGATGTGTACCCAACCTAATACATGATAGCCTTAAAGAAAGATACAAAAACTGTGATATGAAATTCCAGCATGGAATGCATACCAGAGAGCAATAAAATGACATACTGCAAATTATGGAAAAAGTCAAAATACATAAAAAATAAATTAGTGTCAGCATTAATAAAGATTACATTACATGATACATGAGTCAAAAGTCAATAAAAAGCAAACAGAAACAGCAAAGTAAAAATGTAGAGAGTAACAATATGAGCAGAAATCAGATTTTATTTTACAAAAAATGACATTCTATGTGAATCCAAAAAAATTCTAAATTCATGGGGTTTAATTGAAAAAAATGTAATATTTAAAGGGGTGTTCCAGGACCTAAGAATACTTGTTTGTCTGTTGGTACATGATTAAAAATAGAAGCTAAACCTCATACTTACCTTCTGGATCCTTCCGTTCACTTCCGGTTGGCGGTTCATTCATTATGGCTGTAGCGGTGAAACGGTCTTCATTCACGTGACAGCTGTAGCCAATTACAGGCCACATAGGTCGCATGCATGTGACACTGGGGACTGTGATTGGCTGCTCCTGTCATTTGAACGATAAACGTTCACAACCTAGATGAACAGATCGGCAGCCGGGAGTGAACGGGATTGTAGAGAAGGTAAGTATGAGGTTTATCTTCTATTTTTAAACATGCCCTGATGGACCAACGAGCATTCTTAAATTTCATACTACAAAGTACAGCTTTTAGCAAACATGGCAATAAATTGTATACAAGTTTGACTTATAAAGATGTTATTTATGTGCACATCAGTTTTGATGTTCTTGCTTAGTAATAATTGAAGCAGTTTTGCTAGGGGGAATTAAAGCTACACAGTAGAGATTGGCGGTCTCAGAAACCGCTTGTTCACTTCAAGACAGTTGATAATGTAGAACTGCTATGACCGGTTTAACTGGCACCTTAGTGTCCTACACGCCACTCTTGGTATGCGGAAAGTGTGTGAAAGTGAAGAAGTACATTTTCAAGGCCAGAATTATATCTCTCAGCAAAGGAAAAGTTCTTGCATTTGTTTTGGCGGCAGAATTAGTAAATGCTCTAACACCCGCCTTTCTGTAGAGCGGGTAATATTGTGCACATATTACACATAATGGAATGACTGGAATGAGAAAACCAGCAACTCCTCTGAAAATTAACCATTTGGAGTTATTCTGTTCCTCTTTCTATATATATATATATATGTCCTTTGTGTCAGTAACTGACTGACTTTGATTAGGCCAAAACCAGAAAAGATCACATAGATCATGTGTTAAATCAGATGTGTTCAGATTATCATAACAGAAATTAATATAGCTTTATTTTAGTAAATGCAGGAAACATTTCGTAGGTCAAAAGGAACATCCTTGAAATGCTTAGCTTAAATCTCTATACTTTCAAGAGATAATTTACTTTGGACAACACCATCTTGATTTGTGGGTATCTTACTTTTGATCCCCTCTGAGATCAGCTGTGAACCTCCTGCTGCTTAATACAGTGCCTCTGCTGGAAGAACAAAGAACTGCATTCCTTTGTTTCAATGGATGTCTAAAGTCATCCAGAAAAGGATTGAGGAGAGCACCGGACGAACGGAGTGTAGAGTTATGTATTGCCTTTTCGCCCTCTACTTAGCATCTGCATATCACAAGGCATTATGGAAAATCCCATAATGCCTTGTGCTATAAAGTCATCAAGAGGAGATACAAAGTTGGGCGCCTCTTTACTAGTTAATTAATCCTTAATAAGACTATGATGGGGCAAGTTTACTGATCCTACCTAAATATTTGTGTTAACTTAAACAAGACAGTCTAAAATGTTCCAGATTATCACAGTGGTTCAGGCTATGATATATCTGGTGCATATTTAGACACTTTTGTTTCATTTTACACCAGTTATTGCTTGGCTTCCTCTGCACCAATAATTGTGTCAATATTTCTTGGCGCACAATGTCACACATAAAGACATACACATTTTACACCCTATATCAAACACACCGCTAAACTGTCTAAAACAAGGCCTGTAGGCTGAATATGGCCCGCCACTTTCTATTATGTGGCCCACGAGAGCTGAGACACAGCAAGCAGGGATCGACAAGGTTGGGACTCAGAAGGACCAGTCTCCATTTTTTCAAAGAGAACGCAGCCAGCGCTTAGCAGAAGCTGTGGTATCAGCATAAGGAGTGGGCGCTATAATGGATTCGGAGCTTCTGAATGAACCTTCACACCACTCTGTTCAGTAACTCACTGTCAGTGGCACAGCTCTGGTAGCCCTCGCCAAGCACCCTAACACCCCTCCAAGCCTGTTCAACAGCCCTTAGAAAGCAACAATCATGCTGATGTGGCCCTCGGTGTAAGTGAGTTTAAAACAATTGGTCTAAAACCTATAGTAAATGTAGTGCAAGTAGTTGTGTACAAATTGTGCGAGAATCACATTGCAACTGTTATAGAGTAAATGTGCCCCATTGAGGGTATGGTTCCACATTGTAGCTAATACATGCTGACAAAACCACATCTAAATGCATACACTTGAAAATAAGCGTAAAAGGAACATAGGTAATGTAATAGTAAGGAATGCCGGAGAGTGATGACTTAATTTTTTGTATTTCTTATGGAATTTTCCTTTATAAGGGCATAGTCACCTTAGACATTTATCCACAGAATATGCCATAAATATCTGATTACTGCGGTTCTTTTCCCTGGGACACCCACCTATCTCCTGTTTGGTGCTACAGGTGTGTCCAAAAAGCTGAACACAGTGGATTCGGAAATCCCACAGAGCTACATCTCCATTAAAGGGGTTTTCTGAAATATCCACTAATGTTTGGGTGGTTCTACAGGATTTCTGCAGCACTTGTGTCAATGGCATAGTTCCATTATTCTGTGTATTGTACTTTGTCTTTATTATATGAATGGTGTGAAGGTGTGCATCATAGATAACATGATCAGTGATCATCAGTAAGAGCAGCAAAGCACTGGAATAAACCCATGCTGATTTAGCAAACCTTTTACTTGTGACATCATTGCCACATGCAGCTGCCGCCTAAGCTGTTCTGGCACAAGCGTCCGTACCATAGGCTTTGCTAGTGCACTTTGTATGACGTCAACCTTTAACCTCCCTTCCTGAGAAATGGAGCCACCCTGCCCTTATTCATTACAAAGGCATCTAACCCTTCCTGGCTTCCTCAGGGAGCAATGCCAAGCTACAAAGCTTCCTGTGAGACATCACTCCCCACTGTTAGGGGCATTTCCTTACTACGACTTAACTCCCTACTTGCTCGGACATCGTAATAGATGGCATTACTGTTTTCCACATTACAGTTCCATGCTGATAAAACGGAGCTGTCAAAACAAAACAAAATGACAATAGCACAATGTTTTCCCAGTTAGACTGGAGCTAAGATAAGTGTTACAACAACGTGAATTGATGACGAGTAGACTGCAGTGACCATAACTTCTTATGCTAAGGTCACAGTAGTAAACCCCTTGGTAAATGTGACAAGAATATTCGACACAGTCTACATAACCATTCTTGATCATATAGAAGCCATGATTGATAGGTGTACACGTACCACATATAAAGATACATTGATTACCTGTAATAGTAAAACCACCCACCTAAAACTGAACAAGTTCTCTTGTTCTGCCAAAACAACCCTGAACCATTGAGGCATTGAATCCACAAGACCTCTGGAGGTGTATTGTGGTATCTGGCACCGAGGCGTTAGCAGCAGATGGGTTTTCCCATCCTGAACTTTATTGGCATGTCAATAGGATATGCCATTAAAGCGTGATAGGTGTGGCTCCCACTTCTGAGGCCCGCACATATGTCAGAAATGGGCCCCCAAAAGTCTTGGCTCAGAATGGAGAGCCGATAACGCTTGGCAACGACTCTCTATTCTGTTCTATGAGAGTACAGCCGAGTGGTGTACAGCCTAGTACTGCTAAGCGGTGTGTTCAGCTGTATTCAGAACTCCCACAGAACAGAACAGAGACCTGTGTAAAAGTGCAACCGTTTCATCATTCTGAGACAAGAAAGTGTGGGTCCCAGAGATGAGACCTGCACTCATTACACTTGTATGGCATATCCAAGATGGGAACACCCATTTAAGTAAATTGAGTTACTAAGTGGGCCTACATGGATCAGACATGTTTTTCTAGCACATCCCACAGATGCAGATTGAGTACTGAGCAATTGAAAAGGTAAATCAACACCTTATACTATTTGTAAGAGTAAAGAGTTTAATTGGTTGGCAAAAAAATGGCGGTAGGTGGTACATATAAAAAGTACATGAATGCCCGGACCCAGGGTCTCCCAGCAATGCCTTACACTGCCTCCACTGGCCTGCGTGCATCCTTTTGCCATCTCTTTCAAGGGTTGATGCCACGTAAGCACCTATTAATCCACATGATGTAGATGTGCTTCAGCAGACCAGCCCACCTTCTTCCATTGCTCCATGGTCCACTGATGCTCACATGCCCTTTGTTGGTAGTTTCAGCAGTGGAAAGTGCATTTCCATTCACAGCTGTGTGTTCTGACACCATTTTTTTTTTATCACGTCCAACAATAACTTTTTCAGTAATTTGTGCTACGGTAGCTCTTCTATGGGATCCAACCAGACAGACTATGCTTTCCCCCCATGTGCATTAATATGTCTTAAGGGGCCCTTTTTACCAAGGTACCCTTGGGCAAAGAAATTTTCCCTTTTTTTAAAATTCAAAAAGGGCCCATTAAATACCTTTAAAAAACGGGAAAAAAACACCCCACAAGATTTGAATGGGGGAACTTTTTCTAAACCGTTCTAGCCATTACGATTCTTCAAAGTCATTTAGCAAATTTGCCATTTTTCCTGCTTCTAACACATCAGTTTCAAGAAAAGATATTTCCCCTTTGCTCCCCCTGAAAAACCGCCCTTTTTTACATTTTCCCATTGTCAGAGTAATCATTTGTTAGTTACTTGGGACGGGTTTTTGAATGGCTGATAAATTGTAAAGGTTTTTCTTAAAATACACACAAAAATTAAAGCTTTTTCCGTATTGTTAATTCATGTTATATCTGGAACATTTTAGAAGGAAAGAAGATTAAATGTATGGAAATGGAAGCCTATGCCCCCTTCCCCCCAGCTTCCCTGCAAGCCATCGCCTATCCCTAGGAAAGTTTAGGCAATGTGGGGTCCTGCTTTAACCTACATTAACAATAGTTTTGCGGGACAGGTGGCCCCCGAACCCACGGGAGGGACAGGCGGGTGCCGTCCTTTGCTTACTTTCTGCACCTTTCCCCAAGCTTTTCCCCCCCCCTTGGCAACACCTCCCGCTTGTGGAAAACCGGGGTCAGCTAGAAAAACATTTTTAAATTCTGACCGCACCCCAGCAAGACAAATTTCTTGGGGGCCCTTTTCCCTGGGCTCGAAACTTCCCTCCCAGTAAACTAAACAATCACTTCTGTCAAACACACACCGGGAAGGAAGAATGGAGATTTAATGAGGCAAAGACTGGTTTGTAGCAGTTATACATACAATTGTCTGGCCCATTCAACCTCCAATGTAAAGGTCCTAGAGGTGACCACCTATGTGCAAGGATTTATCTATGGCTTTCTTTTCAGATATTTTACTGCTAATTGAGTTATATTAACAAAACACATTCTTTATCAAGCTGAGCTGTTAAATACATTTCCCACTTATTTCA
The DNA here is from genome assembly GCA_025379985.1 of Phyllomedusa bahiana. NCBI lineage: Eukaryota > Metazoa > Chordata > Amphibia > Anura > Hylidae > Phyllomedusa > Phyllomedusa bahiana. Next base: position 106,841 of record JAODAL010009975.1, read on the forward strand.
TCCGTGAACACAGATACGTATGATGTGAATTACCCAAACCAGATATTTTACTGGTGAAAATAGTTATAAATAGAGGCCTGCACTTTGCTCAAGAATTTCAGGACAGCAGGTCAAAATCTGAACTTTCTGCAGCCCCGCAAAGTTTATCATGTAAATTCTACAGTGAAGAGAGTGATTATGTGTATATATGATAAGGACCTACTCAGGGCTGCGCTAGTAGAATAGACTAAGGCTATGTTCAAAATGGTTTAAATTTAGCAGGAACGTAAAAACCCTAGTTCTCTATCAAAACGTTGGGGGAAAGTAATTATTTTGGGGGTATTTAGGGGCAATGCGGATTTACGGGCGAGAAACTCCCAATAATTGCCGTGGGAAACCCTGGCCTAAGGGGGTGGGAACACGGCCCTCTTGGATACCTTTTTTTTTCAATACTAAAACACATCCAAAAAACGAACCCCCAAACTGGGTTTAAAAAAGGGATCCCTATAGTTTTTTTATTTTCACTTTGGGAAAAGGCCTTTTAAAAAAGGGATCCAAAAATTGACATATCAAAATTTTTTGAAAAGCAACGGGTTTTTTGCCCAATTTCAAAAAACCCAAAGTACAAAACGTATCATCTAAAAGGGCATTGTATTTTTTTTTTAAACAATGAACCTTTTACCATTTTTTAAAAACTTTTTTGGGGTTTTGTTTTTGGGGACGAAAATTAAACCCAAAAACGCTTTAAAAAAAAACACTGTGTTTAAAACCCCTAGTGCAGGGAAACCAAATTTAAACTGTTTTCTTTTCAAATTTT
>JAODAL010009976.1:0-107632 GCA_025379985.1 Phyllomedusa bahiana
CTTCAGTCCTTCTGTGAGCATTGAAGCTTTTTGCTGCTGAAGCTCCTATTTCTAATCAGCACTTCTCCTTTTCCATTTTCTATATTTTATAAGCTCTACATCTTCCTTCTCAGGGTCATTTATATTTCCCTTCCCCCATCTCTATAGGTCTGGGAAGTGGCATCTGTTGTCTACATTAGGCAAATGGTTATCAGTTGAGTGTCCAGTCTATTAATTAAGTATTTTGTCACCATAATGTTGTATGCCTAATGACTGCTAAAAATATCCAAATATGGCAGACAAAAAGGCCATTAAAATGATCTTTCAAATAAAAAAACCAATGTGTGAAAAACCACATGGCAGTCTTGAAACATTAGTCATGTCAAGGGTTCAGGTGCACGGGTCCTCTGTGTTATGTTTTCCCTCAGTAGGGCTGGGTTCACATAGCTTTCTTCATGCTCCATCATGAACTGCAGCATGTATTTTTATGCAAAAAAAGTATGTTTTCTGTCACTAATTTTATCCGTATTCAACATAGATACCATCCTTCACCTAAGCAGTACATTGTATTTGAAAATCCGACTGACAAATTTGTTTTTTTCCAAAGCGCTCATTATGTATGATAGTGTAATACCTTATAAATAAGTCATACAGTTCCCAAATAACACACCTATAATGGAGCAAAAAACATAAGTGTTACTAGAAAAAATCCAACAGTACCAAGACCCAATAATATTACTCCTCAGGATCGAATAATACTGCCAGACCATGACCAAATGCAACAACCGAAATGTGACTACCACTTGTACGAAAGCGCTCTGAGATATATATTACCACCATACAGTAACCAGATAGTTGGATGTTTACCAGAGTATACTGGCGCTCTGCAGTCAAAGGAGTCATTACATTGCAGTTAAGTCCAGTGACTCACAGGTGATGTTTTCTCTGATGGTAGTATTTTTACTTTTCTACCCTTCTCCATCCGGCCCGGGACTTCTCTCGGCCGACACAAACATTTTAAAATTCTCACTTTTCCAGCACCCACAGTAAGGATTTGATACACTGGCGAATTGGAAGTCTGTAGGTTTTTTTTGTAGGTATACCTCAAATGTGAGAGGCAGAATCTAAAGTAATAAAATCCCGAAAATCACATTGTATGATTTTCAAATAATTAATTGTATTTTATTGCATGAAGTATTTAATACATTAAAACAGAACTTAATATTTTATACAGAAATCTTTGTTTGCAATTACAGAGATCAGATGTTTCCTGTAGTTCTTGACAAAGCTTGCACACACTGAAACACGGATTTGGATATTGGCTTACTCCAGATCTTATAGTTTTCAGTGCTAACGCTGGGCTACTTCAGTTTCAGTTCTCTCCAAAGATTTTCAACTGGGTTTTAGCTCTGGAGACTGGCCACTCAGGACCTTAAAAATGCTTCTTATGGAGCCACTCCTTAGTTGCATGACTGGTGTTTTTCAGGTCATTGTTCATGCTGAGAAAAACCCAGCCACGACCCATCTTCAATGCTCTTACTTAGAAAAGGAGGTTGTTGTACCAAAATCTCATGATACATGGTCATATTTCCCTCCTCCCTCAATACAGTGCAGTTGTCCTGTCCAATTTACAGAAAAGCACCCCCAAAGTATGATGTTTTAACCCCAATGCTTCATGGTTGGGACAGTGTTTTTGTACTCATCCTTCCTCTTACCCCAAGTAAAGTTGATACCAAAGGTTCTTATTTTGTTCTCATCTGACCACATGACCTTCTCCCATGCCTTCCATGCCTCCTCTGGTCACTGGTGACCTTCAAATGGGCCTGGACATGTGCTAGCGTGAGCAGGGGGACCAACCGTGCCCTGCAGTATTTGAATCCATGATGGCACAGTGTGTTACTAACAGTTATCTTTGAGACTGTTGTCCCAACTCTATTCAAGTCATTGACATGGACCTCCCATGTAGTTCTGGGCTGATTCCTGACCTCTCTCAGAATCAAACCTACCCAACCAGGCGAGTTCTTGCATGTAGCCCCAGACCAAGGAAGAGTGAAAGTAATTTTGTGTTTCTTCCATTTTCTAATTATTGCACCAACAGTTGTTGCTTCTCACCAAACTGCTTGCCTATTATCTTGTAGTGCATCACAGCCTTGTGCAGGTCTACAATTTTGTCTCTGGTGTCTCAGCTCTTTGGTCTTGGTCATGGTGGAGAGGTTGGAGTGTGATTGATTGTGTGGACTGGTGTCTTTTACAGATGATTTCTATCAGGTGCAATTAATACAGGTAATGAGTGCAGAGTAATACATAGTATCACATGGTTTGTAAGGCCGAAAAAAGACAGACGTCCATCCAGTTCAGCCTGTTGTGTTACAATGTAGGAGGACTGTTTAAAGAAAATAGGTCTGTGAGAGCTAGAATTCTTGCTGGTTGGTAGGGAATCACATATGTATTTGTTGCAATACAATGCAAATTAATTATTTAAAAATCATACAATGTGATTGTCTGAATTATTTTTAGATTGTCTCTCACAGTTGAAGTGCACCTATAGTAAAAATTACAGACCTATCCATTCTTTGTAGGTGGGAAAACTTTCAAACTCGCCAGTGTATCAAATATTTACACTCACCGGCCACTTTATTAGGTACACCATGCTAGTAACGGGTTGGACCCCCTTTTGCCTTCAGAACTGCCTCAATTCTTCGTGGCATAGATTCCACAAGGTGTTTGCAAACGATGCTCAATTTGGGTACCAAGGGGCCCAAAGAGTGCCAAGAAAATATTCCCACACCATGACACCAAACCCCCACCAGCCTGAACGTTGATACAAGGGGGATTGGGATCCAATGCTTTCATGTTGTTGACGCCAAAATTCTGACCCTACCATCCGAATGTCGCAGCAGAAATCGAGAAATCATCAGACCCGGCAACGTTTTTCCAATCTTCTACTGTCCAATTTCGATGAGCTTGGGCAAATTGGAGCCTCAGTTTCCTGTTCTTAGCTGAAAGAGTGGCACCCGGTGTGGTCTTCTGCTGCTGTAGCCCCATCTGCCTCAAAGTTCGCCGTACTGTGCGTTCAGAGATGCTCTTCTGCCTACCTTGGTTGTAACGGGTGGCTATTTGAGTCACTGTTGCCTTTCTATCAGCTCGAACCAGTCTGCCCATTCTCCTTTGACCTCTGGCATCAACAAGGCATTCCGCCCACAGGACTGCCGCTCACTGGATGTTTTTTTCTTTTTTCGGACCATTCTCTGTAAACCCTAGAGATGGTTGTGCGTGAAAATCCCAGGAGATCGCAGTTTCTGAAATACTCAGACCCGCCCATCTGGCACCAAAAACCATGCCACGTTCAAAGGCACTCAAATCACCTTTCTTTTCCCCATACTGATGCTCGGTTTGAACTGCAGGAGATTGTCTTGACCATGTCTACATGCCTAAATGCACTGAGTTGCCGCCATGTGATTGGCTGATTAGAAATTAAGTGTTAACGAGCGGTAGGACAGGTGTATCTAATAAAGTGGCCGGTGAGTGTATTTTCCCCACTGTATATACCTACCTACTGGAAAGGTTTATATACATCCTCACCAAATGGGGGTGACACCCGATCCCCACAGCAACTCGCTTTCCTATAATAGGAAAGTAGGGAGCCTGCTGTGGGGGATGGGGAGTCACCCATCATTCCATTATAGGCCCCCATTAGGCAGGGAGGTATATAAACCCCCCAGTAGGTAAGTAGGTGTATACATCTCCTCAGTAGGTGATATATAGCCCTTAGGTAGATAAGTATATAAGTCCCATTATTAGGTAGGTAGGTAGGTATATAGGTAACCTTGGTATTTAGGTACATAGGCCCCCTCAGTTCATAGACAGATATATATGGCCCCTTGTAGTTAGTTTATGTAGACCCCCACAGTACAGAGGGAGCTATTGAGGTCCCCTCAGTAAGTATATAGCCCCCCAAAAAATAAATAAATAAAGTAGCCAGGTAGTTATATAGGCCAGCATAGTAAGTAGGCAGATATATTGGTCCCCCAGTAATTAAGTAGGTACACAGGTTCCGCCTTGTAGGTAAGTATATCCACTTTCAGTAGCTAGAAAGGTAAATGCATCAGTAGGTAGGTATAACGGTTTTCCCAGTAGATAGGTACATTGGTCCCATAGTAGGATGATAGGTTTATAGGGCCCCAGTAGGTTGGTAGGCATGTAGGGTCCCCGAGTATCTACATCTGTAGAAGTATATGTAAATATCTGTCGATGTAAATGTCCCCCAAGTAGGTTGGTAGTTATATAGGGACCCCTACTATTTAGGTAGATCTATATGTCTCTCCAGTAAGTTGGTAGTTACATAGGGTCCACCAGTACATAGGTAGGTATATATATCCCCCAGTAGGTTGTAGGTGTATAAGGCCCCCCAGTATGTCGGCAGGCATATATGTTCCCCCAGTAGGTTAAATGGCCCCCCAGTATGTAGGTAGGCATATATTTCACCCTAATTTGTAGGTGAGTATATATTTTACCAGGCTATAGATATATATGTCCCGCAAGAATGTAGGTAGGTCTATAGGCACAGATGAAAAATAAAAATAAAATAATACTCACCTCTCCCTGTTTCCCTGATGAAGCACTTGCTGCACCCACTTGTCCCTGCACAGGCGATGTGACTTCATCATGCTTCATAAGCACCGTGATAGCATTCTGACGCCAACTGTGCTATATACTCCGGTGGGCCACAGGCCTACATGTGACCCAGTGGATTACTCCATGGGGCAGGGAGCTCTAGCTAACAGATGCGCATACAGTTGAAAAGATCGCCAGAAGCCTGAGTGCAGATTGCCCGTTCAGGGCTGTGGCACATGCCCCGGAAAAAACTGCCTACCGATGCTCCTGCAATGGTTAGAGATCATATATGTGTTGTATCCACTCTCCTGATAAGATTTAGAAAACGATTCTTGGGATCATTGTAGTGATTTATTAGATTGGACACAGATGCAGCGAGTTTTCAGTATTAACTCTCTAAAAACAGCAAAGTTCATATGTAATGACAGAAATGAGAGATTATGACTAGTGTTGAGCGATTACGTTGGCCATCGACATCGATCGATGGTCGATAGTCGACCATCATCGACAAGATATTCGATGGTCGCTGGTAGATTATGATCGATGACCATTAAAGTCTATGGGAGAGCAACAACACCTTCATTCTTACAACCAAACAGGGCTGGAGAAGCTGGAATTAACATCCACAACAGTCAAATGGATACCTGCTACATCTTAGGCAACACACTTAGGTTATAAAAGCCACAGAAAAAAAATCACAGACCATTCACTATCCCTGTCTTGCACCACAGCATGACCCTTAAACCTGCATGACCCACAAATTAAAAAGTGCCAGAAGGCAGTATGATTTGAACCATCATTTTACTTGTACTGGACATTGAATATCCCTGTCCTGGAAAGCAGCATGAGCCCCAAACCTGCATGACCCCCAGATTTAAAAAGTGCTGGAAAAAGGAGTCTTTCAAACCCCATTTTAGTTTCACTGGACATTGACTATACCTGTCCTGGGTCACAGCATGAGCCCCAAACCTGCATGACCCCAGATTAAAAAGTGCCGGAAAAAGGAGTCTTTCAACCACCATTTTAGTTTCACTGCACATTGACTATACCTGTCCTGGGCCACAGCATGAGCCCCAAACCTGCATGACCCCAGATTAAAAAGTGCCGGAAAAAGGAGTCTTTCAACCACCATTTTAGTTTCACTGGACATATACTGTCCCTGTCCTGGGTAGCGCTTGCCCCTCCGTATGAGTGCAGACCAATTGAGCTTCACTTGGAAATACTGGTGGTTAACGCTCCTGTTCCACCCAGGTGCCCCTTTTCTTGGCATTCTTTTTCTCATTTTACTCAACGTGCTGGAGGAATTGTCTCTGTACTTTGTTCTCTGTCCGTGCTCCATACTCCATGTCCTCTGAATAACCTACATCTGGTCAAGTTTTCCTGTACCTCCCTTGTACAATTCAGAGGAATTTTTTTACCAGCTATTTTGTACATGCAAGTTTTTTTAGTAGTTTAATTCTAGAAAACACATTTTTAAAATAGGATGGAATCCCACCATGTCTTTGTTTCTCTTTTTTAATTGTATTAAATGGGTTGTCTCAATACAGGGATTGATAGCTATGTTAAAGATCTTGCAAAAACAAGTCATTTTGCAATATGTGTCCTACCTATTCCTGTTTCTGACAGCACCATCACCCTTGAGCCACTCTTGACAATTGTGAAGAACAAATGTCTGTTAGAAACAATTTTTTTTTATAATAGGACCTGTAGTATAGCTGCATGTCACAGCAAAATGCCCCCAAAAATTCAAAACATGACCCATGAGCCACTTTTAACAATTGTGAAGAACAAATGTCTGTTAGAAACAACATTTTTTTATAATAGGACCTGTAGTATAGCTGCATGTCACAGCAAAATGCCCCCAAAAATTCAAAGCATGACCCTTGAGCCACTTTGGACTATTGTGAAGAACAAATGTCTGTTAGAAACAACATTTTTTTTATAATAGGACCTATAGTATAGCTGCATGTCACAGCAAAATGCCCCCAAAAATTCAAAGCATGACCCTTGAGCCACTTTGGAAAAATTGTGAAGAACAATGTCTGTTTTGAAACAACATTTTTTTTTTTAATAGGACCGGGGGGAGGGAATTGCGCATTTCAAAAAAGCAGACCCAAAAAAATTATAAACATGGCTTCCCCGCCACTGTTAAAAATTTGTGAGGGAGAAATTCCACCAAAAGCCCCATTTCTGTTCCAAAAAGGGCCATGATTAATTTCTGTATCTCACAGCAACCCCTGACCCCAAAAAATTAAAAATGGGCTTCTCCGCCACTATTAAAAATTGTGAGGGAAAATGCCCCCTTAAAAAACCACAATTTTTTGGGCCCAAAAGGGCCATAATTTTTAAACTGTAAACTACAGCAACATGACCCCCAAAACCCTTTTACAATGGGGAAAAAAATTCTAAAGATATAAGGGGGTTTAAAAGGGAAAACGGTGTTTTTCATTTAAACCTTCTGGGGCTTTTTCATCCCCCTCCCCAGCAAAACCACAAAATGAACTGTTTTGGGAAAAGAGAATAAAAAAATTTCAGGGAAGAAATTATCATTTTTTAAAAAAAAAAATTTTTAAGAGGACCATTTCCCGTTTGAAAAGGGGAAAGTGAAGTAGACCGGGGAACTAATCGGGGGACCTCGGGAATTGGGCCCCCAACATCATCGAGATCCATGCCTGATTCATCTTTTATTTAAAGTCAAACGATCCACATTATCCCGGGGGAAAGCCGGGGTGCTTTGGGCCTTTTAAAATTTACTCCTCCCCGCTATGCTGGGAAAGGGCCCCCTCCCGATATGATGCGGCTGCCCGGGCCCGGGCAACACCTCTATGCGGTTGGGTGGTGGGCCCAGCTCGGCCATTCGTCCCATTTTGGATACCCAATGTCCCAAAGGGGCCCGGGAAAAAACAAAAACATCAGTGTTGAGACGCAGAAGTCTGCACCAGGATCTTAAGCGGTCTCGTTTGGTTTTGGGGTTTTGGCCCCGAAATTTCATGCATTGGTGAGGTGGTAAATAAAGAATTTTCCAAGGTCCCCCCCCATTAGGCTTTTGCCCCCCCTTGCCTGCTGCTGCTGCTGCCGCTAAAGGGACTTGGCACCCCACTGGGTGTCCCCTCGCTGATGTTGTTTCCACCCGTGACAATTTTGGGGAAAAAGGGAAACAGACGAAAACGACGTTCTCCAGGTTTATCAAAACAGCAAGGTCTCCCCCTTTTCCCCCCATTTTACTCTCTATTTGGGTGGGGGGGAAGGAAAAGTGGGTGAGTTTTTTTTTGTACCGGGGGGTCCAGGAGGGTGGGCCCCCCATAACTGGTTTTTTTATTTTGATGGTTTCCTTTTTTGCCGGGATCATGTTGGAAGGGAAAAAGGAGCATCCCCCACTCAAAGTGGGGAGAAAGGAGCCTTGCATTTCCCAAGCCCTCTGGTCGAGGGGGACTAGCAAACCCGATCTTCCCCATTTCCTCCTCCCCCCCTCAAAATTCCCCCCCAAAAGGGTCTTTCCAAGGGAGGGGCCCTCCCGGGAACGTTTGGGGTCTAGGAATAAAAAAACCTCCCCCTCCCCCCTCCTCCCCGCTTCCCCCCGGCAAAGCTTTTAACCCCAGCCCCGACTTTCCCCGAGAAAGATGGACCCTGAGAGCCCGATGCGCCACCCCTTTCACTAGCTCTGGACCCCCAACCACTGCCTAATGAAGACCGATGAAATTGTGAAACTGTCGGGCCTTGTGGATTTGACGGAGAGAAAGGCTCCGTGTCCGCATCTGTGTCCGTCTCCTCCTCCGTCGCTGGCGGGACCTGTTGTTTCAGAGTGTCCAACGATCGTTCCAGAACTAAGATCACCACAATGCTCATGCTGACAAGGGCATTGTCCGCACTGACCATTTTGGTGGCTTCTTCAAAACTGGCAAGGATGGTGCAGAGCTCTTTCACCTGCCTCCACTCTCGGTGGCTCAACACCCCGAGGTCTGCACCGCTGCTTGTCAGGCCATGTGTCACTTTGTACTGCGTAATGGCATTGCGCTGCTGCCACAATCGCTGGAGCATGTGGAGGGTGGAATTCCAGCGTGTTGCCACGTCAACAATGAGACGGTTGACGGGGAGGCCGAGCTGACGCTGCAATGCAGCCAGGCGGGACGAAGCAGGGTGCGAACGGCGGAAGTGCGAACTTAGACTTCGAGCCTTCCTCAGCAGGCAGTCCAGACCCGGGTAGCTCTTTAGAAATTTCTGGACGACAAGGTTCATGACATGTGCCAGGCAAGGGATGTGCTCCAGCCTACCGGCCAGCAGATTTCGCCCGTTATCGCACACCACCTTGCCTGGCACAAGGTTCTTGGCACCCAGCTAGCGCTCGGTCTCATTGCGGAGAGCCGTCCACAGCTCCTGACCTGTGTGTGGACGGTCTCCAAGACAGATTAATTTCAACACGGCCTGGTTTCTCTGGGCACGTGATGCCACCAGAGGACCTTGGGGGAAAGAGCCCTGCACCATCCCTGCGGTTTTGAAGAGCGTGCGCCGAGCCTGAGAGCCACCGTCACCCCCAGAGACATCCACCCAGCTCACCCAGTGAGCTGTCACAGAGATATAGCGGCCTTGGCTGTGCTTACTAGTCCATGTGTCGGTGGTCAGATGGACTTTTCCGGCCACAGATGCAGACAACGCGCCTGAAATTTTAGATGACATGTGGCTGGCCAGGGCAGGGATGGATTTTCTGGCAAAGAAATGCCTGCTCGGCATCTGGTATTGGGGGCAGGCAAGGGCCATGACGTGGCGGAACCCATCTGTGTCCACCAGACGGAAAGGCAACCATCCCAAAGCCAAAAGCCTGGCAATGCCGACATTCAGGCTTTTGGCTTTGGGATGGTTTGGGTTAAAGTGTTTCTTCTGCTCCCAAACCTGGAAGACAGAAGGCTGGCTGCTAGACTGGCCGCTGTACGGCGTGCAGGTCATCAAACTGGTGGGAGGTGAAGGGGTAGGATGGGTCTCTGGTGGTGCTGGTGGTACTCGGGCGACGGTGGAGGCTGAAGCGGAGGCTGATCCCTGATCATGACTCTGAGAGAAATGGGCAGCTGAGGAACGCTTGGTGGTGGCGGAGGAGGAGGCGGAGACAGAGGGTGTGACAGTGGTTGGAGGCCCGGCGTCGGTCTGGCCTTTTTTGGCCGTGTTGCCTCCATTTCAACTCATGCATTCGCTGCATGTGACTAGACATATTGGTGGTGGTTAGCCACCTAAGGTTCTTGCCTCTACTTATGCGTTTACGGCAAAGGCGGCATATGACATCGCTGGGTGAATCAGAGGCTTGCTCAAAGAAGGCCCAGGCTTGAGAGGTCCTGGACCTTTTTGACGGCGATAAGAGAGGAGCGGGGTTTGCGCTGACCGTGGCTGGCGGAATCATATCAGCGGACTTCTGCGACCGCCCTCTTCCTTTTTGAGGCGAAACCCGTACTGACACTACCCCATCGTCTTCCTCCTCGTCCAGTGATGAAGCGCTCGCAAGCAAATTCTGCTGAAAAGACCACATTGGATCCGCAATGTCGTCATCATCATCATCAACACAGGTGACTTCGTCGTCCTGACATTCTGCATCCAGGAGCTGCGGGCTACAAGCAAGAGGGACTGCAAGGCGTTGCCGACCACCCGGGATTTTTTTGCCGATTGACCGACTTCCTTCTCCTCCTCTGATGGCATCAGTAACTGGGTGACAGAGCAGAGAAAATCATCCTCTTTGGCCTCTTGATCTTTTAACATGCCTTCTGACCCCAATCGCATTTTGTCATCAAAGAGGTCTTCAGAAAATGGATTATCCACAGTGGTGGGTACACGAGTTGACATTTGGGCTGCTTCATGTTGGACGGATGCTGATGATGCTGATGACGACATTTGTGGCTGTGACTGGGAGGACGAGGAGGTAAGACTGCTGGATGCAGGTTGCATTAACCACTGAAGAACAGATTGGCGACGCTGTTCGTTACTGAGATTCACAGGGCCCTGACCAAGAGATGACAGGCCTGACGGTCCTGCAACTGACGATCCGCTGGCATGTGTGTTGTCGCCAGCACTGGAAGGAGCACCTTCTCTCGTACCTCTACCTCCATGTCCTACCCCCCTCTTTGCTCGCTTACCACCTGAATTTCGCTCCATGTTCAGAAATATAAAAATATGAGAAGGTATGGAAGAGTTTTGGAAAGTCTCTTATTAAAAGACGGCAAATCACAGCTATTCTCAAATCCCTCAAATCAAAACAAAATTGCTGGATTCAAATTTAACTGCAAAGTAGATCTATCAACAAAGCTTGACAGACCAAAAGTGAAAAAAAACACCAGTCTGAAATGTATACGGATATTAAAAGGTATTTTTGGCACCTTTCAATTTACCTGTGGTGACTACAAAATTGCTGTATTCAAATTTAACTGCAAAGTAGATCTATCAACAAAGCTGGCCGGCGCCAAAGTGAAAAAACACGTATCTGTAATGTATTCGGATAATAAAAGGTATTTTTTGGCACCTATCAATTCACCTGTGGTAACTACACAATTGCTTGATTCAAATTTAACTGCAAGGTGGCTCTATCAACAAATCTGGACTGGGCAAAAGTGCAAAAAACACGTATCTGTAATGTATTCGGATAATAAAAGGCATTTTTTGGCACCTTTCAATTTACCTGTGGTGACTACGAAATTGCTGTATTCACATTTAAGTGCAAGGTGCCTCAATGAACAAAGCTGTAGTGCGCCAAAGTGAAAAAACACTTATCTGTAATGTATTCGGATAATAAAAGGTATTTTTTGGCACCTATCAATTCACCTGTGGTAACTACACAATTGCTGGATTCAAATTTAACTGCAAGGTGGCTCTATCAACAAATCTGGACTGGGCAAAAGTGCAAAAAATACGTATCTGTAATGTATTCGGATAATAAAAGGTATTTTTTGGCACCTATCAATTCACCTGTGGTGACTACAAAATTGCTGTATTCAAATTTAACTGCAAAGTAGATCTATCAACAAAGCTGGCCTGCGCCAAAGTGAAAAAACACGTATCTGAAATGTATTCGGATAATAAAAGGTATTTTTGGCACCTTTCAATTCACCTGTGGTGACTACAAAATTGCTGTATTCACATTTAAGTGCAAGGTGCCTCAATGAACAAAGCTGTAGTGCGCCAAAGTGAAAAAACACGTATCTGTAATGTATTCGGATAATAAAAGGTATTTTTTGGCACCTATCAATTCACCTGTGGTAACTACACAATTGCTGGATTCAAATTTAACTGCAAGGTGGCTCTATCAACAAATCTGGACTGGGCAAAAGTGCAAAAAACACGTATCTGTAATGTATTCGGATAATAAAAAGGTATTTTTTGGCACCTATCAATTCACCTGTGGTAATACACAATTGCTGATTCAATTGAACTGCAAGGTGGCTCTATCAACAAATCTGGACTGGGCAAAAGTGCAAAAAACACGTATCTGTAATGTATTCGGATAATAAAAGGTATTTTTTTGGCACCTATCAATTCACCTGTGGTGACTACAAAATTGCTGTATTCAAATTTAACTGCAAAGTAGATCTATCAACAAAGCTGGCCTGCGCCAAAGTGAAAAAACACGTATCTGAAATGTATTCGGATAATAAAAGGTATTTTTTGGCACCTTTCAATTCACCTGTGGTGACTACAAAATTGCTGTATTCACATTTAAGTGCAAGGTGCCTCAATGAACAAAGTTGTAGTGCGCCAAAGTGAAAAAACACGTATCTGTAATGTATTCGGATAATAAAAGGTATTTTTTGGCACCTATCAATTCACCTGTGGTAACTACACAATTGCTGGATTCAAATTTAACTGCAAGGTGGCTCTATCAACAAATCTGGACTGGGCAAAAGTGCAAAAAACACGTATCTGTAATGTATTCGGATAATAAAAGGTATTTTTGGCACCTATCAATTCACCTGTGGTGACTACAAAATTGCTGGATTCAAATTTAACTGCAAAGTAGATCTATCAACAAAGCTGGCCTGCGCCAAAGTGAAAAAACACGTATCTGAAATGTATTCGGATAATAAAAGGTATTTTTTGGCACCTTTCAATTCACCTGTGGTGACTACAAAATTGCTGTATTCACATTTAAGTGCAAGGTGCCTCAATGAACAAAGCTGTAGTGCGCAAAAGTGAAAAAACACGTATCTGTAATGTATTCAGATAATAAAAGGTATTTTTGGCACCTTTCAATTCACCTGTGGTGACTACAAAATTGCTGTATTCACATTTAAGTGCAAGGTGCCTCAATGAACAAAGCTGTAGTGCGCCAAAGTGAAAAAACACGTATCTGTAATGTATTCGAATAATAAAAGGTATTTTTTGGCACCTATCAATTCACCTGTGGTAACTACACAATTGCTGGATTCAAATTTAACTGCAAGGTGGCTCTATCAACAAATCTGGACTGGGCAAATGTGCAAAAAACACGTATCTGTAATGTATTCGGATAATAAAAGGTATTTTTGGCACCTTTCAATTCACCTGTGGTGACTACAAAATTGCTGTATTCACATTTAAGTGCAAGGTGCCTCAATGAACAAAGCTGTAGTGCGCCAAAGTGAAAAAACACGTATCTGTAATGTATTTGGATAATAAAAGGTATTTTTGGCACCTATCAACCTGTGCTGACTACAAAATTGCTGGATTCTAATTTAACTGCAAGGTGGCTATATCAACAAAGCTGGAATGGGCAAAATTGAAAAAGAAAACCTATCTGAAATGTATACTGATAATAAAAGTGGAGTTTTGCACCTAACAAAGAGACCTGCAGTTACTAGAAGATGTGTATCCTAATATAAGTTCAGGCTGCCCAATATCCAGGAAATATTTCAATAGAAAACTGTTGAATAGAAAACTGTTGATAAATTGAACTTTATCCAGTATTCTTTATAGAGCTTGTCTGTGTTCGCCCGCAGGGCCCCCCGCTCCTCTCCGTGACTTTACAGCGGTAGATGCTCCTTTAAAATTCTCTACCTAACTACGTAAAATCTTCCAATCTCTGATCTAACTAAGTTGTAAGGATCACAGCTAACAGTAGAGCTTTCTCTGTGAAGAAATAGAATAATTTCGCTGAGCTGGTTGGACACAGGCAGAGCGCACGTCCTCCTGCTATGAGACGCTGAGAGACACTGATCATGAACAGGAAGGGCTGTTCTATGTAAAACGAGGTCATGTGATTTTTCCAGCCAATCGCAACCATACACATCCCAGTCATGACTTTGCACACACATCTCACCCTGCTCTATTCTGTAAGCTGATTTGCTGGCCGCCAAAATGACAGGAAGCGGCGAAAATGGCGCGATCTTAATAGATGATGCACAGATTTTAACCTAAATTATCGCATGATCTAAAAATTTCGATCAACATAAAAACTGTGCCGACTTCAACTTTGTCGATAATAATCGCTCAACACTAATTATGACATTTGTGACGAATGGCTATACTAATGCATTATAAGGTTGCAGAACATTTCATTATGTAGTGATTAGGCTTTATTCATTTGGAGCTGATATCCTAATGGACCTATTATAAGAAACCCTTGTAACGACAATGTGACGTAAGTATTAAATATTATACCACAATAGATTTCTGTAGAGCAGTCTCTGAAATTTCTTAAAATACATTTCCTTTAGAACCATGGAGGCCCCTCTGCAGGGGCGGAACTACCGGGGTAACTGACATAGCAGCTGCTACGGGGCCCGTCAGCCTAGGAGGCCCGTAGCAGCTGCAATTTCACCTGCAAGCCTGGTAGTTCCGTCCCTGGGCCTGCCGGCAATAAAGGTAACTACAGTTCACTGCCTGCGGGCCATGTGAGAAGATGCTGCCTGTTATCACTCGCTGTCAGAGTACGAACAGAGCAGGCACAGAGCGAGTGGGGAGGCAGTAGTCCCCAGCAAGAGGCAGCTTCACGGACTTCTCTTCTGCACGCTATGGACCCCTCCTCCCCCCCTCCTGTAAAGACACTGAAGTGAAGGAGTCGGGACAGAACGGGAGGGAGGAGGAGTGACACACTGCCAGGCAGCCTGTAGTGACCAGCACAGACTCCTGCTGCTACAGGCTGGCAGGTAACCAGGTTAAGGGGTTAATGTGGGGGTGGGAGGAGGAGTGCGGTGGGTATTGTAATTTTGTATTACAAACTCCAGAAGGGAGGGAGGATGTGCTGGGGGGCAGCTTCTGTGCTCTGCTTACATTCAACTCTTCATCTCTCAGATTCAGTTGTGACCTGTGACAAAAAGGAGCAGCAGTGTCCAGAGACCAGGTACCCACCTCTGCAGCATTTAAAGGGGCTGTCTCACTACATTGATTCATCTCACCTCAGTCATGTTTTCTTGGTTTCACTTTGAATTCAGGGGCGTGTTTACTGGCTTCCACTAGGCTGCAGTAGAAGCCAGGTCTGTAGCTATAGCAACCAGTGCTGGCAGCCAATCAGGATAGATCAAACAGGTCTGTAGCTATAGCGACCTATGGAGCTGATGCAGCTCATACAAGTGTGGATTTCTTGGAATAGGTAGGACACTGATAATGGACATATTTTGCAAAGTGACTTGTTTTTGAAAGATCTTTAATATGAAAAACAATCCTTGTAGTGAGATAACCCCTTTAAGAATGGTTTGCACCTACATCTGATTTTCCATTCAGAACCTCCAGCTCAGAGGTGAAAATGGGCACCTAAGGAGCCATTTTACAATGGTCGCCCACGGCGATGAACGACCGTTTGATTACAATAGGTTTGTGGGTTTCCGCCGTTGTTTAGCTCAGCTTGCTGCACTATTTTTTATGTTATTTTCAACAGAACATGCGACGGAGATTCCTAACAGAACCTCTGATGTAGATGTGAACCAAGCCTTAGGTCGGGGGGTGAGGAACATTGGGAGCCCCAATGTAATGCCACCTCTTCCCCAATCTGTATATAGAAGTAACTCCTGTAGACTATAGAATATTCCCTGGTGACAAGTTACATTCCAGCATGTATTAATGCCTCCAGGGATTATTCTATAGCCCCTATGGGTTATATGCAAACACGCAGCGGCAATCTCTCATGTGAATGCTGCTGCGTGTCTGTCATTGCCAGCAGTGATAATCTCACTGCTAATTGTCAGATGCGTCTCTGGGTCTGTTCAGACGGACCCAGACACGCATCAGAAAAGCGGATGTTCACATGGATGCAAGATGCCGTGTGAACATATCCTTATGTGACATATTTGCTTGTCGGATTATCTAGTGACTAAATGACTATTAAGAGGTCCCGGTAAATGTTCGCGGTTGGAAGTGTGTGGGGGGGCCCCATCCAAAAGTTTGCTATGGGGGCCCAGGCTTCTCTAGTTACGCCCCTGCCCTTCTGGTAATGTGCCAGTGACTTTGATTGTCTTCTCATTATAAATTTTAGTAAAATATAGTTTAAAATTGAACATGTAAAGCTAGATATACAGTGCAATGTATGTGCCATATTCCTGTCACGTTAGAGCTCATACACACAGATAATGTTGTGTACAGTGTTCCCAGATGATATTAGTTATAATGTGGCTGGTTTACATTTGCTTTTATGTCCTTTTCTTATGTAGCATCTTGTCTTGTGATGTACAGCAATATACAGATAAATGAGTAAACCAAATCATATTTGCTTTGCTCATCTGCTTATTTTAAAGCAATATTCATTACAAATGGATAGATGAAAATACTCTCAAGTCATTTTATTGCAATCCAGATGCAAAATGATTATTTACTGCCAATAGTTCCAGTAATTTGTCGATTACACAAGTCATATGGTGCCTATTATGTAAATAGTAAAATTTTACTTTTTAGTCCAGTTCCAAGGCCTGAAAATCCAGATGGTATGTTATCTATGACATAGAATCTCAATATAAACTGCTATTTAGACTGAAATCCACATAGCGAAAATGGTGGGAAGCATAAAAATGCATTGTGAAAAATTGACCTGTATATTATTTCAAAAAGCTGACTGACAAAAAAAATAAGAGCACATTGATCGGAATAGGCGTGCATTTATAAATCAGCTTTATCCTCTTCATCTCAGAACAGCACTTTACATACTCCAGGACAACACCTGAGACACTGTTTGCAGGATGCAGCAATTCCAAAGCTGTATATGTTTGAAAAGTTTCTGCTTCCAAATTTTTCCACGATGATAAACTGCCCTCTGGTGTCCATGTTGGGGAGCACACGCGCATATAATAGTGTAATTGAAAAGAAGTATTGTTGCACGAATTACTGAACATAACATTAATCTTCTGTAACTGTAACGTTCACAATAATGAGAAATTGTGCAAATGTGTAACTGAAAGGCTTAAAAATTATGCAAACAAGTGTTACATTGAATTAATGAATGCAATGCTGTAAACAATAAACTTAACATTCAGTTACGTGGATTTAGTATGAAGAGATTGTGGGTAAACTGCTGGAGTTTTGAAAAAGTGAGATAATTCATGCAATCCTGGAGGAACCTGAATCATACAGTTATAACATATAGTATGGCATACAGGTTTTACACAGGGATAAACTCATTAAAATGCAGCCCAGATATCAAAAAAGAAATGTGCAGAACAGCCCTAATTCCCCCTTTTTCTAGAATACTTAGACCACCCATATAAACCTTCTACTATATATCTTGATATTATGTGCTCTAATGAAATTCAACTCACCACTGGGTCATCCTATTATCAGAACTGCATAACCTGTCACTATTGTTGGTTTACCACTTTTATTGCATAGGGTGCTATTGGACAACCGGGAAATCTAGGCTTACAACCACATCAGGTGTACAAGAGCCCAGAAGAAATAGGGTTATATGATGGCCACAGTGGATAGTAAACAAGTAACCTCTTCTCTGCTTACACTATCTATGTATCTGCCACAGACACTGCATTATGCTGATCAGTCAATGACTTGCTCTGTGATTGCCTAATAAGTGATGATGCCATTTCTGAGTGTCTGAGCAGTAAATAGCAACAGATCATAGAGCAACAAGAAATGATCCTTAAGAGCAGCTCAAGATTTTTAAAACAGAACTAATATTTTCTGTATTCATTACCCAAATTAAACTTTTTTTTATAAATCTAATCCTGTCAGCTTTGATCTGTAAAAAAAAACCTCCATATTCTCCATATATACAGTAAATACACAAACACAAGGCCATACAGCTCAATGACTGGACAATAGACTAAACCCAGTAGGATGCAATAGAAGCCCCAGTGCTACCTGGGAGAGATATAACAGGTGCAGATAACTAATGAGCAGTAGCTCATACACCCCACCACTAGGAGGTCAACTGAATGATAAAAAACTGCACATTGGGTAAATACCAGTTCACACCAGTATGCAGAAAAGCCATAATATCATACAAGGGAGACTGCACAAATGTAAAATACAGATAAGATAACCATTCATACATCTAATATGCAGCAGGGGGGTGGTTGCTAGTATTATAATTGCATATAGATAAAGTGATACAAAGGGTGCCAATTATATGGTTACATGTGGTGCACCATGCTAGCTTACAACCTATGACGCCTCTACTATTTGATTGGGCAGGCTTCCCAACATATTTCAGGTGTCCAACAATAAAATACTGACACCCTCTGGCTCCCAGTATTTACAGCAAAAAAATACTTACTGGAAAAATATCAAATATGAGGTTTTAGTTGATAGAGTGGCCATTATATTTCACAAGCTCGCAACCTACAGTATGTCAAGGGTCCTCTTTTTCTTGTGAGTCCCTACCCTAACAATTTTACAGAAAAAAAATCACAGAAAATTGTGATTTTTATATATAGTAAATACCAACAAAAACACAGTATAATAGTAAAAAAATCATTTTCATTAAATCACATTATAATACAAATAAAACACAAATGATAAAATACATATTGCATATAATAGCATCCAAAACAAAAAATAAAAATAAGGCAAACATGCTATAGACGCTAGAATATGTTGCCTACCTTTTATCACCCCAACAAAATTTAGGTGGTGAAAATAGAAGTCAGATTCCAATATGATGAATTTAGACTGGGATAAGATAGTCCAACATGCAGCAAAATCCAAGTTCCTTCTGATTAAAAACACCATTATGCAAATAAAAATGTTCAAAATAACATGCAGCAAAAACCAAATACAGTGAGTCCCCGACTTACGTCATTCCAACTTACGTCTGTCCCCTAGTTACGAACGGGGACTGGAACGACGCAAGCCAGGGACCGCTGATAGCGTCCGGGCGCTGCGGTGGCCGGGGCGCTGTCAGCGATTCTTGCAGCTGCATGCGACTCCTGGGAGCGCATACAGCTGACTCTCCAGTCCCCGTCGGCATCCGGGCACTGCCATGGCCCAGGAACCAGCGGGGATTGCTTCAGCTCTATGTGCTCCTCCCGGAGCGAGCGCTCCCTGCTCCGCAATAGAACTCCGGAAGGCCGCAAGCAGACATGCGACCTTCCGGAGTCTCCGGCACAAAAGGCCATGTCTCACGGCCCCTGTGCCGTACACACAGGGCATGTGCCAGAAATTTTGGGGGCGAGTTTAACCTCGAGCAGGGGGGGAGGGGTGAGTATTTGTTTTGGTTTTTTAAAAAATAAGTTTGCCTAACCTCCCCTATGGGGGACATCCTGCCAAAAGCTACCTTTTGGGGAATACCTGCCTATAGCTGCCTAGGGGGGAATCCCTGCCTATGCTACCTATGGGAGACATACCTGAAGTACCTAGGGGGACTACCTGCCAATCCCTGCAGGGGGACATATGCCTATACCCTAAATGGGGGACATACCTGCCTATACCGTAGGGGGGACGCCTGTCTATCCTATCTATGGGGGGACATACCTCCCCAACTGCTAGGGGGGACATATTCCTTTTACCTACCAAAGGGGACATATACCTCCCATGGGGGACATCCCTTCCTTAAACCTGCTAGGGGGACATATACCACCATGGAGACACACCTTTTACTGCATGGGGGACTAATGCCTAGGGAACACTTACCTCCCCTATTCCTGCAAGGGGACAAATACCTGCCTATCCCTCTAGGGGGGCCTATACCTGCTATGGGGCCCTATCCCTTATGAGGGACTTATCTTGCCTATGGGGGAAAATAAACCTCCCTATACGCTAGGGGGGACATTACCTCGGGGCCCATTAGCCTAAGTCACACCAAACAACCATACTATAACCATACAGTATAAATATATTGGTTCCAACAAAAAAAATTCAACTTAAGAACAAACTACGCCCCAAACCCAATGTACCCAAAAACTGCCTGTATAAAGCCCAAAATCAACCGTTATATGAAACCTGTTTTTCACTTTTCACAAAAAAGGGATAGTGCGCTATCGTAAAAAAGCTTATCCGGATATTGAAAAAATTAAATCATTACCTACCTTTTTGAGACCTCACTAATTTAGCGAGCGATTTTAAGCTCCAATGTCAGGCACCCGCCCGAAGCTGCGGATGAACAACATGCAGGTAGAAAGCGGTAGTGATATCACCAATGCCCACGGTAGCCTCACCAGTACACAATAACCTACGCCTTTTGGAGACAATGCAGCTTCCTTCGTCAAGTGAAAAATCAGGTATATTTATATGAACGGTGGCATTTCTGGGGGGTTTAATTTGATTTTTGATGCATTTTTTTAAAATTTTTTATTTGCATTTTGGGAAATTTTTTTGGGTGTTTTTTGTTTTTTTTAAATCTTTTTATTGAGAAATTTCCCAGGGTCAACACATTGGGAAACATACAGATATCAGTTAACCATTATACCTTAACAATTTTTAGAATAAACAGATAAACAATCTCGTTTGTTATTTTAGTAGTTGTATCTCCTTAAAGTCATAAGAAAAAACCCATTTTCACTATAATCCCCTTGCCCCCTAGTTTCCCCCCTCCCCCCCAACTTAATAAACTTAAGAATGCAAGAGACGAGCAACTGGATCTGCTACTATAATTCTTATGACATAAGAATCTTATTATCCATGACGCCTCCAAACCGTTTCTTTCAGCAACAGCAGTTGATGACAGTGCTCTTATTTGCACATCAAGGTCCTCTGGGTATCTCCAGTTTTATTGGATATCTTCTTGCATGTCCTGGATGCAGTTCCTGCAGATATTATCATTTTTTTTTTCTTTTTTTTTTAAGTACTATTAGTAAGTCGGTAAAATGTGTGGCAAGAGAACCTTGGATGTTGGTCCCGTATCCCTATGCATAAACCACATAAATAACATATGAACCATATGAGCTCTTCAATCTCCAAAAGTCAGGCGGTCGATAGGCGAGTAGCGCGCAGCAGGGGCGTTGCTAGGGTCCTAAAACATCCGGGGCTCGGGCCCTTTGTGTTTTTCTGGGTAGGGCTGGGTTCACACGACATTTTTCGCGCCTCATTGTAAACTGCGGATGTTTTTTCACAGAGAAAAACCTTCTGTTCCTGTCACTAATTTTCTGCACATCCCACACAGATCCCGTCCATCTCCTCAGCAGTCACTGTACAGTAAAAATCACCAATGACAAATTTACTTTTTCAGAACTTCTCACCTTCATATGACAATACCCCTAAACAGTCACCAAAACATCCACCTACACATGGAGCAAATCTACCAGACAAGTGATTGTTACTAAAAACCCTCCTACAAAACCAAGACCCAAAACTATTACTACTTAAGGCTCAAATAATCCTGCCAGACCCTGACCGAACGCAACCCCCATATGTGACTATCAGCTGTACACAGGCTCTGATTACATATACCACCGCCATACAGTGACCAGATAGTGGTAGTTACTAGTTGTATGTAGGCTCTGCAGACATATAAGTGATTACACTGCAGTTACATTTAGTAACTCACCGGAGACGTCTTTCTGATCAGCGTCGTTCACTTTACCTTGTCTTCTCCATCCGGTTCACACCTTCATGCTGATTGCTCCTGGCCAAGACTCGTCCCTGAGGATTTGGACACAAATATCTTAGAATCCTCATATTTCCAGCAACTCCTTAATTATAGGTATAGCAGTCCCCTCAGTTAGGTATATAGGGGCACTGAAGCAGTATAATGGGGCCCCCTGCAGATATATGGGGCCACAGGCAGATATATAGGGGCCACAGGCAGATATATAGGGGCCACAGGCAGGTATATGGGGCCAAAGGCAGTATATAGGGGGGCACAGGCAGTATATGGGGCCACGGGCAGGTATATAGGGGCACTGAGGCAGTATATGGGGCCACAGGCAGTATATGGGGGCACTGAGGCAGTATATAGGGGCCACAAGAAGGTATATAGGGGCACTGAGGCAGAATATAGGGTCACTGAGGCAGTATATGGGGTCACTGAGGCGGTATATGGGGGCCACAGGCAGGTATATAGGGACACAGGCAGTATATGGGGGCCACAGGCAGGTATATAGGGACACAGGCAGTATATGGGGGCCACAGGCAGGTATATAGGGACACAGGCAGTATATGGGGGCCACAGGCAGGTATATAGGTGCACAGGCAGCATATGGTGGCCACAGGCAGGCATATGGTGGCCACAGGCAGGCGTATGGGGGCCACAGTCAGGGATATGGGGGCCACAGGCAGCATATGGGGGCCACAGGCAGGGATATGGGAGCCACAGGCAGGGATATGGGAGCCACAGGCAGGGATATGGGGGCCACAGGCAGGGATATGGGGGCCACAGGCAGAATATGGGGCCACAGGCAGGCATTATAGGGGCACAGGCAGCATATGGGGGCCACAGGCAGGCATTATAGGGGCACAGACAGGGATATGGGGGCCACGGGCAGTATATGGGGGTCACATGCAGGGATATGGGGGCTACAGGCAGCATATGGGGGCCACAGGCAGGCATTATAGGGGCACAGGCAGGGATATGGAGGCCACAGGCAGTATATGGGGGCCACAGGCAGGGATATGGAGGCCACAGGCAGTATATGGGGGCCACAGGCAGGGATATGGGGGCCACAGGCAGTATATGGGGCCACGGGCAGTATATGGGGGCCACAGGCAGGCATATAGGGGCACAGGCAGTATATGGGGGCCACAGGCAGGGATATGGGGGCCACAGGCAGGGATTTGGGGTCCACAGGCAATATATGGGGGCCACAGGCAGGGATATGGGGTCCACAGGCAGTATATGGGGGCCACAGGCAGGGATATGGGGGCCACAGGCAGGGATTTGGGGTCCACAGGCAGGGATTTGGGGTCCACAGGCAGGCATTATAGGGGCAAGGCAGGGATATGGGGGCCACAGGCAGGCATTATAGGGGCACAGGCAGGGATATGGGGGCCACAGGCAGGCATTATAGGGGCACAGGCAGGGATATGGGGGCCACAGGCAGGCTTATAGGGGCACAGGCAGGGATATGGGAGCCACAGGCAGGGATATGGGGGCCACAGGCAGGCATTATAGGGGCACTGAGGCAGGTAAACGCTATAAAAATAACAACATTCATACTCACCTTAACTCCCCCGGCGAGCGCGCTCCGTCCTCTTCAGCCCGCGCTCCTCCGGCAGCTCCTCGGGCACACGGCCTATGACGCGCTGTGCGCCCGAGGAGAGGCAGCGTCGCGATGACATCACATCATCGCGACGCTGCCGGCTGAGGCACACGGGCCGCGGCGGGTCCCCCAGCGCTGTGAGGACCCGGCGGCCCCGCTGTGTCGGACCTGCGGGTCCGACACTGTCTGCGGGGCAGGGAGCGCTCGCTCTCTGCCCCGCAGAAAGCCTCGCTGTGTGTGCGTCCAAGCGGACGCACATGCAGCTGAAGGGCCAGTCGGGCTCCAGGCCAGGGCAAAAGGCCCGGAGCCCGGGAGTCTCGGGGCACAGGGTGTTTTATTCGGGGCCCGAGCCCCGAATAAAACAGCCTAGTAACGCCCCTGGCGCGCAGCCATCCCAAGTACGGGTCCCTCCCTCTTGTCCCGAACTATGGATCAAGTATCGGCGGATCCCCCCCCAAGACTCTATTTTGATACCATGAGGTTAAGTAAAAACAATTTCTTATAGCATTTTTGATACGATCTGGCAGCAAAGAGATAAAGCTCTCCCAGATCAGGAAAAAAATTTCAACCCGGGATTCTTTTTGTGTAGTTGCCTCCACCCAGTCCATCTTCATTAAATACGATAATTTTTTTTAAAAATAGTTTAAAAGGGCGGGTGTGTTTCATGAATCCAGGTTTGCAAGATTGTCTTCACTCCCGCTGCTGCGATAAAGTGGAGAAGCTTCCTACACCCTGGTGTACATGGAGTGCCCGGGTGTGTTTATTTTGACCAAATATCGTCCACAGTGGAGTTCTGGGGACATAGTTAGTGAGGTTGGAAGTTGTAAATAGTATATCTTGTCCCAAAAGGGTTTCTGGTAAAAACGGGCAGCTCCATAAACAATGGAATAGGTCCGCCTCTGGCGCTCTACAAACGAAAGCACAAGTTGTCTGGAAAACCCCCCATTTGTGTCCCCTTTTTGGGGTTATATATGCTCTATGATAAATTTGGAGAGTCATTTCCCAGTCTCTGCTGGAGGGCAAAAACGTTCTATTATTGAGGGCCCTTTTTAACGTGGCCAGGTCTAGGCTGGGGTCGTCCCCCTCCCAGTTCGTAAGTGCCATTGAGGTCGTGGAGACGTGTAATTGCGTGTGGGTTAGCTTATATAGGCGGGAGATTAGTCCCCTAAGGGAAGTATCTTGTCGCAACATCCCCAGAGAGCTGAATCCCATTCTGCCAACGAGACCCCAGAGATCCCTTTACAGGCATAGCTATGGGCACAGAGGTATGGGAAAATGGAGATTTCCACAGTCGGAAATTTATTCCGGAGCTCTTCTAGAGATAAAATCTTCCTTGTTTTCATGTTTATCATGTGGTATACTGAGGTAATCCCCCCCCCTACTCCACCGATGGAATTCACCATGCGGGGATCCTGCCTGAAAATCTGGATTGGCCAAGAAAGTACTCAATAGAGAAAATTGGGGATGTAGTCTCAATTTGGCTCTCAAGTGTTGCCACGCCTTCCACGTAGAAATCAACAGTGGATTAGCCCTAATAGGGTCCGGAATGAGATGGTATGGTCTGTGCAGTAAATTTATCAGTGAGAGATTCCCCAAAAAAGACTGATCCAAGGAGGGGTCTGTAAACCCTGATCTACCTAGTATCCAGTCTATCGCTATCCGCAAGAGCGCCGCCGCCCCATATGCCCCCACGTTAGGCAGTCCTATTCCTCCGTTCGATGTCTGTTGCATAATTACCAGTGGAATTCGTGGTCTCCCTCCCTTCCACACGAAGCCCCTGTATAGCACATGTATTTCCCTCTCATCTTTCCTCCTCAAATATGTAGGGAGTGAGTGCAGGATGTTCAGCAATTTTGGAAACTCTACGGTCTTAAGTAGGTTACCCCTGCCCACATATGATAAGGGTAGTTTCCTCCAGGCCATTAGTCTCCTTTCCCAAGGGAGTGAACCATAGGAGGTGATGGGTTAATGTTTATATAAAAGCGAGGGAGACCTAGTGAAAGGTTGAAAAATTTAAAAAAAAAAATAAAAGGGATTGAGGTCTTACACCATTGAAAGGGATAAGCTAAAGACCAGGCTGGTCTCGATGGCCCTTCAGTACCATGGCAGAGGTTTTTTCTGGGTTGATGTGGTAACCCGACAGATCACCCACTTCTTTCAAAATTCCAAGACTCGTGGTAACGTCTCACGCGGTTCGCGAAGGATCAGGAGAACATCATCCGCGAAGGCTGCAATATCAACTGGTTCCTGCTCCCCTGTAACTCTCCTTTGAGAGTGTCCCGGATGGAGGCGATACAGCAGGGGATCTAAAGCCAAATTGAATAATATCGGAGATAGTGGGCAACCCTGTCGAGTTCCTCTAAAGATATCAATTGGGTCTGATATTTTCCCGGTAATTAATAGGGAGGTGGAGGTGTTTTCTTGTGTGTAGCTCACAAAATCGCGAAATTTTGATCCAAACCCCTCCTCGCAGCGGGGTTCCACTGAATGGCATGACACAGTATCAAAAGTTTAGTTGTCAAGACCAAAAGGGCTTTGACATACCGCCCATGATCCGAGATTTGAATCGTGGCTGCAATCGCCGCTCTAATATTTTGCGTTGATGGCGTCCCTGTACGAACCCTTCGGGAAAGGATGCATTTTAGGGGCAAAAAGGTTTTGGTCCTGTTTGCTATAATTTTCGTGGGGCAGTTTTTTTAATCACAATTCAACAGACTTATGGGATGGTGTTTTGGTCCAATTGGGGTCTTTGTTAGGTTTTTTTTTGGTTAAAATAGTTGAGATCTAATACTTATCCATCTCACCGTGTTCCTGATAAATGTGATTATAAAGAGAGTCATCACCGGGGTCACCCCCGGGGGAAAGCAGCTTATAAAATTTTCTTTTCCGAATCCGCCTGGTCCTGGTGATTTCCCCGTGGGTGAAGAAGCAATGGCCCCTCTACCTCCTCTCGTTATAGGATCCTCTAACAGGGTTCTTTGGTTTCTGTCAGCCCGAAGGGACCGAATTCAAAAATGAATCAATCCGTTCCATATCTGCTGAGTCCGCTCTGTAGAGTTTCCTCAAAAAAATTCAACGAATCTTTTCCCACCCCTGATGATCAGTACAAAGGTATTTGTTATCAGATCCCCTTAGGTAGAATTGGTGTGCGGGGACTTTTTGCGATTTTTTAGTTTTGGCCAGAATTTGGCTAGATTTATTGACTACGGTAGTATTTATTTTTTGTGAGCTTGGTTAGCCGCATGCCTGACTTTGGTAAAGGAGTCTAGCGTACTTTTGCTTCTCTATATATGATTTTTTCCCTCTACCGTCGGGTCAGATGCCAGTTCTTGTTGCGCAGTAAGCAATGTCTGATGTAATTTTTTAAATTTTGGGTAGGGGGCTTCCCTTCGTCTCCGGGGAAAATATGGATAATACGCCTCGGAGGACCCCTTCGCTGTTGCCCAGAATAGGGGAGCGTTGTCAATGTGTGACAAATTATCATCCACAAAGTCCCCCCACTTCGTTTGTAGGAAGTTACGGAAGTCTGCAGACTGAGATAAATATCCTGGATATCGCCAGATCCTATGGGGCAGCTGAGAAGGGGTCTGAGCAAGTACAAGCGTAACTGGAGAGTGATCAGAGATAGTTATAGCGTGCAGGGATGAGTCTTGTACCTTCTCCCATAGTGACATAGATGTGAGAAAAAGGTCGATCCTGGAAAAGGATTCGTGGACCAGAGAGTAAAATGTATACTCTCTAGAGTTTGCATTTAATGTCCTCCAGGGGTCACAGAGAGAGTTGGCCTCTATCAAGTGCAACACATCCCTCGTGGCTTGTCCACTCGATTGATGCTCTGAGGATCTGTCCAACTCGGGGCAAAGAGTGGTGTTAAAATCTCCCCCCATTATGATGTTAGTGTCCCCTCTTTGTGCCAATATTGAATTGAGTTTAGCAAAATATGCTGTGTTAGGTTGGTTTGGGGCGTATATGTTCACCAGGGTGTAAAGAACCCCCGCAATAGATACTCTCAGTATGAGGAACCTCCCCCCTACATCTTCTATCTCTTCCTCTACCACATATTGAAGACCTTTTCTGAATAGAATAGCTACCCCCCTTGCTTTGGACGAGAAATCCGCAGAATAGCATGAGTCTAGCCAGGGCGCTTTCAGTTTCCCTTCCTTGCCTTTTTTCCAATGTGTTTCCTGGAGAAACATAATGTCAGGTTTGAATCGTCTCAAATGGGTAAGCACTTTTTTTCTCTTTATTGGCGTGTTTAGACCCGCGACGTTCCATGTTATCAATTTAAGTTTGGCTTGTGAGGTGGGATCATTAGTGTTAATGTGATCTGTCATGTTGTGATCGGTACCTGAACCATCACTATCAAGATTTTTTCTAAAACCTGGAATCCCGCCGTCCCAGCCAGCAGCGGGAGAAATCCAGAGATCCAAAGAAGGGCAACCCCCAGGAGGTCGTGCGCCACTCCACCCTCGCCTATAAGAGAAGCCAAGAGCTCAGATATTATAGGTGTTTTTAATCAGAAGAGACTTGGATTTTGTTGCATGTTGGACTATCTCATCCGAGTGTAAATGCATCATATTGGAATCTGACTTCTTTTGTCACCAACTAAATATTTTTGGGTGATATAAAGGTATGCAACATTTTCTAAGGTCTATAGCACATTTGCCTTATTTTTGTTTTGGTTGTTGTAGTATATGGAGTATGGAAAAAGCAGAATAATTCCTTTTAGGCATACTAGTAGCTTGTTTTTTCCCTAGTCAGCATATATATTGGTGCTTACACCGAGATCTATAAAGTATTTAATAGCATTCATATAGAAAGTACATATGTAGTGTACAGGAGAAGATAGTACAATAGTATACGATAGTACTACTCAGGTTTAAGAATGTTTAATAATGTTCACTGATAATTGCAGATATCTGCATTGATTGCACTAAAAATTTGAATGTTTGAATTGCACTATAAGTGTTGTACAATGTCTATTGACCTCTGCTTTACCTCTGTATTCAGTTGAGTAGCTGGTGCACGTCTGCAGAATGTGTAAAGTCATACTTCCTTGCAGAAACGTAACCAGTCTCAGTTACTCAAGAGCTAGTGGCTGGAATTGTCATGACAACCAAACACAGGAAAGGGGGAAAAGAAGGTTATATCAGTTAGGTAAATTTAGTGTTCTGGATCTTTCCACTGGTTTCATCCACCTGTCATTTGGGTTATCATCATCATTTGTAAGCTGTCAGAAGTGTAACCCATCATGCTACCCTGACATAGGTTATGCTGCCCCTGGGCTCAGGGGTCATCTTTAACTCTTTATTTCCCTGGCTGTATGAGAGTGGATCTAGAGAGAAGAAAAGCTTAAACCAAAGAAGTAAGTCTCAGGTGGGCTTATCAGGACTTTAGAATCTCAGAATTTTCATGAAGTAAATATTTATTCCCACCAGACCTCATGGCCTTTGGAACCCAGTTAGCCTCTGGCCTGGCCCAATACCCCCAAGATCTTAGGATTGTCCAACCCATGTGGGAGTCAAGGCGAGTTCCATGTTTGACTTCTGGAAATTGCTCAGATGGGACTTTAATTGAGGAAATCACAACTTCTGCACTTGTCTACTGAGTGGCTTGGACTGGGTGTAAAGAGAAATGTATTCCAAAGTGATCTACTTCTGTGTGTATAGCATCTTGTATTGGAAAGTAAAGGATGCCTCTGCTGACAGTTGGAATGTTAACCCTTTGTCTCCTGCCTGTCATTTCTGCACCGCACATCACACACTACCCACCGCAGGCAGTTGAGGGAGAGACCACTACAAGAGTGTGCCCCGGGAGAACAACTACCACCATCATCATTCAAATAGTACAGACCCCCTCTTCACTGGTCCCGATGCTAGTGAACCATGAGAGGTGTGGTTGCCAGTTTTAAAACTATCATGACCAGAGGCAACAAAGGATATAGACCATAACACATACACCCGAATGCACATTTTTTCCAATGCTTTCTTTTTGTATTGTGCATTTGGAGGAGTGGTTGCCTTTAATTTAGCACTCTTCCCATCTGCCAAGTCCTTATAATCTGGAGCCCGTTGCCTTGAATATAAGGAGACTTTGACACAAAAGAGAGGAAAATCTAGAGTTAGATACCCACTTTATTTTGGTGCCTTGATGTAGTGGGTGGAAATGCACTGAGGGATCAAGATGTGCACTGGCAAGACCTATTTTGTGCCTGTAGAAAGGATGGCAGTTTAAGTACTTGATATATTCATTATCTCTATGGGACTTTGTACCCTCTGAGTGCTACTGTATTTTTCAAACTTTTAACTATGACATATGCTCTCCATAACCTGTCCTCAACATATATATGTACCGTATATACTCGAGTATAAGCTGACCCGAGTATAAGCAGAGGCACATACTTTTGCCACAAAAAACTTATTGACTCGAGTATAAGCCTAGGGTGGGAAATGCAGCGGCTACTGGTAAATATCAAAAATAAAAATGGATACCAATAAAATTACATAGGCAGTTTAATGTCCCCCATAGGCAGATATAGGCTGGTATAGGCAGTTTAATGTCTCCCATAGGCAGATGTAGGCTGGTATGGGCAGTTTAATGTCTCCCATAGGCAGATATAGACTGTTATAGGCAGTTTAATGTCCCCCATAGGCAGGTTATAGGCTGGTATAGGCAGCTATATGTCCCCATACCCAGGTTATAGGCAGGTAATTGCCCCCATAGGCTGGTTATAGGCAGGTATAGGTCCTGATAGGCAGGGTACAGGCAGGTATAGGTCATCATAGGCAGGGTATAGGCAGTTCTAGGCAGGTATAGCTCCTCATAGACAGGCTATAGGCAGGTATAGGTCACTTTAAGCAGGTTATAAGCAGGTATATGCCCCCAAAGACAGGTTATAGGCAGGTATAGGCAGGGTTTTAAAACAAAAAAAAAACCACTTACCTCGATCCCCCGCTACTCCGCCACCCAGGCGCTCCGCTCCGTTTTCTCGGCACAGAGCACGTGATGTCATCTGGCTGCGCAGGCAGCGTAATGACACACACTGTCTGTGCCAAAAACTCTGGACAGCCGCAAGTTTGAGGCCGCCCGGCGTCCACTGAGGAGCAGGGAGCGCTTGCTCTCTGCTCCACAGTGGTACCTCTTCACCTGTATGCGCTCCGGAGGAGTCACATGCAGGGGAAGAGATCGCCAACAGTGCCCGGGCCACCACAGTGCCTGGACGCTGGCGGTAGTGCTCGGCATTCAGTTAAATGCGCTCACTGAGGAGTCGCGTATAACTGAAGTTTCCCTGTCGGCACTCGGGCCATCACAGCGCCCGAACACCGACAGTGACTCAAGTATAAGCCGAGGTCGGATTTTTCAGCACATTTTTTGTGCTGAAAAACTTGGCTTCTACTCGAGTATATACGGTATCTTTAGCCCCTGATACTTTCTCTCACATAATCTCTGCTTCTCACAGGATCTCCTTTTCTGCTTTCCTCTTGTCAACTCTTCACACACCTGCCTCCAAGATTTCTCCTGTGCATCCCCCAAGCACTCAAACTCTTCACAACCGTTACAACTTTAAAAAGTGACCTGAAAACCCACCTCTTCATGATAGCCTATAGCCCATAACCTATAGCCTTTCTACCACTAGATTACCATACAAACATTCCTGTCCCTTACCATCTATCTACTTTCTCCTCCTTGTAGATTGTAAATCCTTGTGAGCATGGTCCTCACTTCAGTTTTGTTATTTGGTGATGTTGCATTTGATTTGGTCTCAGGTTATGTATTTAAACAACTTTTGAATGTGCAGTGCCCTGGAATTACCAATGCTTTGACAAAAATAATAAAAGTAAAAGCTGGTAAAAGTAAAAGCGTTTGTGTCTCTGGTAGTAGGCCAAGAGGCAATCTCTAATGTTTAATTAGTGGCCAGACGATCGAGGTTTTGGTTTGTGTATTCTATAACTTGTGCTGGAAGAATTAAGCTGGCTGAGGCCAGTGCTGGACAGAAGCTGTGGTCCATGTGACATATGTGCCATATCATTTACCAAAGACAGTAATCCTTGAGCTGAGTAACCCCAAGACGGTCTAAGATGGTTTCCAAACATTGGCACAACCTGGGCAAGTGTGGCACAATTGAACTGGGGCAGTGTTGGCACGAAGTGGAGCCTGAAGTGATGGATGTGAAAGTGCACATGCGACTTGCTGCAGTAAAATTTAAAGGGTAAGAGGCCTCACTATTACTGCTGCTGAAAAGTGACTGTTTGCTGTGTGGGTTAAAGGACTGTGAAGTCTGTGAACCAAGGGTGTCTCTAAGGGTATGTTCACACATGGTAATTTTGGTGCACATTTCGCCGCATATTTGCGCTCTAATACGAGCGAGATGCACGCCAAAATTACGCCAATCCATAGTTCTCATAGAGTGACATGTCAATTACTTGCGTACAGGAGTACGCGTGTATTAGAGCAAGCTCCCGAAACACACAATGTACTGCGGCGTGTACTGTATAGTGGTCAGTGTATTCCATAGTGGTGGCTCTGTGATGAAGTTCTGGATTGTGGCACATGCAGAGGATGGAGACAGCTGTCGTACTGTGACCTATAGTCCAGCTGAATTCATTTGCTTCAATGGTTACTGTATTTCCAGTCGCTTTTACTGCAATGGTAACAAAGACTGCAGTGACAGTAGTGATGGAAAAAGTGAGCTGGTAGACCAGATTTCCTCTGGTAGAAACCAGATGACAGCTAGTAACCAAAAGGCGATGCTTTATGCCCAGAGAAAGTAAAGGTTGTAGCTGAGCCTCTGGGTCAAGAGATAGTGAGAACCAGAGGCCTTGCGATGAAGAGAAGTTTAGGTCTCATTGTAGTCCTGCAGACAAAGAAGTAGCAGGTTGGGGCTCAAGTGTGCCCCCATGGGTCATGGTGGATAGCGACCCTGATATTTGTGCTGTCATTACAGCTTCCTAAGAAGTTAGTGTGGTTGCCGGGTCCAATCAGGGTCTTTTGCCTCAGTGAGACCCAAAATAGTGAAGACACTACCTAGTGGGAACAATGAATAGGTAGTCTGTGTGTGAAAGAAGGCTACTAGGTATGATAGCGTCGGTATCAAGGGTGTGAATGTACCGGTTACTAACCCTGAGTTAACTAGTAGGCACCCTAAGGAAGTCACATGTGTGCATGAGGCAACAGTAGGTATTGGTGGAGTAGATGTTATAAGCACAGAAGTAGCTGGAAAAACAGACCAAATAGTCTCAGCCTCAGAGAATAAAAGGGTGTGGTTGCCTTTAGCAACATAAAATCGCGGAAATGTTGAAAAGGTAGAGTGTATGAAGAACTCCGGTGCTGTTCATCTGAAAGGGGAAGGTAGTTGCCCTGTTCGGTGGAAGTCATGTGCTGACTGAAATCTTCCTGTGGAAAGTGCCTCCCCAGAAAAGCCAAGGACTGAGAGACATATTTGTAGCAGTACCCCAAAGTAGGAGCTTTTACCCTGGAGAGAGACTGTGCAATGTGAAAAAGTCCTATGGCCTTTATAAAAGAAGGGGATATATGGCAAAGCGATCACAGGTGGTCACATGTTTCTGCCACTAGGTGGAATAAAATAGGACACCTGTAAGCGACATGTCACTAATGCTACCTGGCTTTGGTGGGGTAGGAGCCGTTCATGTATGTTGTCAGTCACAGCCCGATTATAGTTAGTAGAGCTGTTTCATCCGATCTGGGATGGTTCTTAAAGGGAGTAGGCGAAGTGTTGGGTGGGTACTTACTCCACATGTTCCAGGACAGGCTTTTGGCAGGTCCACGGATGCCTATGAAAAGCCTAGTGCTCCAGGTGATCAGGGGGTGAGGTTGCTACATGGAGTTTGGAACAGCAGAGCTGGGGAGATGGCTTTTACCTCCAGACTGGAGGCAAGCAGGAGGCTGTCCTCAGGAAGCTGGACCCAGCAGTGACTGGTAAAAGTGTTTGTGACGCTTGCAGTAGGCAATGACCACAGTTAGAGAGGGAGTGTCTAATGTTTAATTAGGGGCCAGATGGCCGAGAATATGGTTTGTTTTCTGTAACTTATGCTGGAAGAATAAAGCTGAATGAGGCCAGTGTTGGACAGAAAACATATGGTCCATGTGACATATGTGCCAAGCCATTTACCAAAGACGGTGATCCGGGAGCTGAGTAACACCCGAGACAGTACAAGATGGCATCGAAACGTGAGTGAGGCATCTAAAATTAATAAAGCCATAGTTGCTGTTTTATTTCTCTAACCATCTCCAAAAGAGGTAAAAATTTATTTGTATCAGAAATGGTTTTAACAAAAATGCCACCTTATCCTAATGAAAATAAGCCATAAGACAGCTCCTCCTGCAGAAAATTCAAAAAAGTTATGACTATCAGAATATGATGGCTCAAAAACAAATGATTTTATTTTTTAAAAGTGTTTTTACTGTGCAAAAAGTAGTTCAACTTAAAGGTTATACATATTTGCCATAATCAAACTGAAACTAAACAAAATGAAACCCAAAAAATCAAACTCAAAAACCTGGAGAACCGCTGTTTGCTTTCTGTTTCCCACTCCCTCAAAAAATTTAATTATTTCAGGACATTAAATATACCCCAAAATGCTATTAAAATACAAGCTATTTGACTAGAGGAAGGCATGAAAATGAAAATAAAAAATAGCCTTGCCCCAAAGGTGAAAATTGGCTTAATCTGTAAAGGGTTAAAAGTAATAGAAAGACACATTAAAACCCGTAAGCATTGACATAGTACCTTTAGACTATGATTGCATGTTATGTTGAATTTCACAAATGTTGTCTGGGAGCCGCTAATTAGGTCTTTGAAGTGGTCCCATTAATGTCTTAATACGGCCCTGAGGCCAAGTCAGCACAATACTTAATTATATATATCACTAGCTACCCTCAATGTGCATAACCATAATGACATGGGTTTTATTATTATAGTCTGTTAATTAACTTGGCATATGCACGCGTGCTGATTGAGCCAGGAGACCGTCAAGAGGACAGGTCATCAGCCACAGAATCTTCTTCTGGATAGAAAGAAAAAAATATTGACAGAGAAATAATTGATAAGGATATTATGAATATTTGCCAGTGGACCTAATGTGAAACATAACTGATTTTTTGTTACTGATTTAACAAGGCTGGATTCCCCACTGTTAGGGATGCATGACTTGCTCAGAAAGGGTAAAGTGTCACCAATATAATTTTTTGCTGAGTAAACCTCTATCACCTGCTCAGCCACAATTCAGCCTATTTTTTTATCACCTGCTCAGCCACAACTCAGCCAATTTTTCTTTTTTTTTTTATAAAAGCTTATTAGAATTACACTAGAAAACAATTTGCCTTGCACAGGCAAGCCAGCACATAACCAGAAACAATTTTTTGTGATTTTCAATCTCCGCTTTCTTTTCCCCATCCTGGCTCTAAATGGCGTTATTAATATTGTAGTATTTAAGAGCTTGAAAAAAAACTTGTCCACATCCTTTTTATACTTGCAATAAAATCACCCTGTTTTTGCTACATCCTTTTATTTGCCATGACCTTGGAAAAACTCCCTTCTCAACCTGTAAAAATGGAGACAATAGAGAAAACAAGGACTCTTGTTGTAGTAAATCAACTGGTGGTCATACTGCTGGTGTGATGGGTAAGATAAACACTTAAGTTATATTTTTTGTACTATTGCTGTGGTTTCTGCGAGGTTTAGTGACATGGTTGTGAGGCATTCTAATCTCCTGTTTTCATGTGGCTGTGGGACAATTTTGTAGGTGAATCCCTATATGTGCATAAACTAATGGGCTTCCTGCCAGGAACTGTTATGTGTTGTGCTAAACTGAGAGCGAGAGTCTGAGCGATCAGCATCTCTCCCTTTTTTCCAGGTAACTTCCGCAAACAGGCACAAAAAAGGGGATTTATTTATGTAAACCCAGCACTCTGAAATAGGTGTTCCCTGGCAAATTGCAGGCATTCTTGGGTGAGTCCGGGCAATCCCAGGGCAGGACTACACTATCCCTGGATCAGAAGAAAAAAGGATAACAAATATGGCAATCAGTATGGTAAGCAGATACTGGACTAGTAGCAGAACAGCAAGGGAAGTGTGGTGCTAAGTCAAATTATTGTGATCAAGATAAGCTGTGGCTGCAGAGTAACAATTGGCCAGCTGACTGGTCTGTGGATACAAATAGCATTGTCTGTTAGAGCATTGCCTTAGACAGGCAGCCTCTGTTAGAGATGAGTGTTGAGCGAAGAGCACAACTATAGAACGGTGTTCATTGATGAGTGAGAGAATAACCAGACAAAAACTACATCTGAAAGGCCAGAGTAGAGTCTAATGTATGAGATAGGAATAGAGAGAAAGTTGCTGTGAGTGCATTGAAGTCCTTGGTGTAAGCATGAGAGTGTTACCTGACAAAAATGCATTAGAAATGCTGTTATTGATTTGTGCCTCTTAATGAGAACTTTATATATGTTATTTGGAAAGTAAAAAAGTAAAGCAAGGAAAGTGCTCTGCAATCTGCAAAGCAACAGGCTGCTACATTTATGGGGTCACCACTAGGTCAATCCCTTTACCACCCCGAATTCTTAGGGGTTACATATACATATAAATATATTATTTATCTATTTATCTAATTATAGGGAGTACCTCATAAAGAACAAAATCATCTCTGTCAAGGAAACTTCCATGGACAGCATATGATTAAGCACAGCCGTATTTGTTACTAAAATGGTTGAGGAAAGGCACTGTTTCCATCATCTCAGTAGATCTAGCAGCTTCTTTGATAAATGAAATGAAAATTGAATCTTATACAATGTTCAAAATCCAAATGTCCCTAATACGACCTTTCAATTCTTTCCATAGTGATGGGGCATAAATACATTCCAATGTGCTGATATACCTCCCTTTCACCCCCTTAGTATACAGAATGGATTACATTTATTTTGAGCTGTACTTTAACAAGGGTGAAGGTAAAATCCAAGATCATATTACGCTTCTAGTGATCCCAAAATAAAATGGCCAGTATAACAGTGACTCAATGGTTTATAGCAGTGCTTCTCAAGTCCTACAAGTCCCTCCAACAGGCATGTTTTTAGGATATCTCATTGAGTGTACCAACAGTAATTATATTACCTGTGCAATACTAAGTAAACATGACTTTGGGGCCTCAAGGCCTCGTTCACACGGCTTATTCTGGGATGGATTCCAGCCGTACTGCGCGCCGTATTTGCGCTGCGGTACGGCTGGAATCCGTCCCAGTCATTACGGTAAGCCATAGTTCTCACAGACAACTATGGATACCGTCTCCTCTACCAGCTCGGCGAATCCGCCGGGCGGGGAGAAAGGGAAATGCACATTATTTACGGCATGTACGCGCCGTGAATAATGAGTGTCTATGGGGCCGACGAGCTGCCGGCCCCCCCAACCCGCCCCCACTGTACGGCAGCCGGCGTAATTGCAGGGCGAAATCCGTCCCTGCAATTATGTCGGCAATAAGCCGTGTGAACATTGTCTAAGAGTTAGAGTTGAGAAACACTGGATTATTGTCCAATTCTTTTATCAGTTACTAATGTCCAGCAACTCAGTGTCTAGAACACTTTATTAAAAAATGTTCCTGACTTCATTGTTAACATGGTTGTTTGGATCAGGCACTGTATTTCTGTGGATGGAGAAAGATAGGTTGCCCCAAGTGTCACTTATGGATGGAAAGCTATTGGACTGAAATGGCTGACTGATAAAATGTTACCTGTTTCACCCAACTAAAGACAGTGGAGGACAGTTGGACTTACAGCGTTAAATCCCACTTGTTTGGCAACAAAGTCAAAGGACTGATTTGGCCAGGGATTAAGAATTAAAGGGGTTTTCTCATCATGTGGTTTTGCAGACCCACAGCCAGTTTTAGAATCATTCATACTATTCAAGCTGTGGGTGGGTCTATAGCAGAAATAGACATATCAGCTCTGCTTTTCCTATAGTTACACTGACACAAAGTGCAAGAGATTTATAAAGTGTACTATTCAAGGCTAAAGTGTATTTAGTATGTTTCAGCTCCAAAGTGTGTTTACTTACCTAAATTAGAAGTCTGCAGAGATAAGACTGCAGGAGATAACTCACCATGACCAGAGTGAGTGAGTGACGGCAGTTTCCATGTTAAATAATAATCATAATAATAATAATCACTGTAGTGAGAAAATCCCTTAAAGTATAAAATCCTAGAAAACATGTTACAAGACTCTAGATCTGAGCATGTCCCTAGTGGGAATTTCAACCTCCCAACCTTCCTAGAACTAATATAGAGAATTTACAATAGTTTCTTTAATTTGTGGAAAAGACCTTTATGACAATAAATACGTTATATTACAACATTTGCAATTAGTACCAAATTGGCCATCATAGGCATTAGACACTAGGGGGGACATGTATGAAAACTGTCTAGGTCTAAGACTGTTTTTGTTGCCCATTACAACCAATCAGAGCTCCCCTTTCATTTCATATAATGCTCTGTAAAAATGAAAAGGGAACTCTGGTTGCTATGGGCAACAACAAAAAGTCTTACACCTAGACAGTTTTCATACATGAAGCCCTATGTATGTATGGTACATAATTCCAGAATAAAGTCCTGAAATTCTTACTGTTATTGGACTTTATTAAGGTGTTTTGACTCACAAAATGCATGGAATTCTTAGAACATTAAAATATATCCTTTCAATCTCAAGGGTATTTTCATTTAAAGCAATCTGCCTTTCAAATAACAGAGAAAAGTGCCCGGGAAATTTTATAAAAAAATACATACCTCTTTATTTTAAAAAAATGTTTGCAGAATCATTTTCAAAGCAAGAAGTAATACAACTAAATCCTCCAGTATTACAACAAATTGTTTGGTTTTGCTTTTGTCAGATTTATAAGGGTTTAAGAGAGACACAAGATATTAGAAATAAAGTTTTTTGAATCTTAACATCGGGCACAAACGTCATATATGTGCATCTAAAAAAAAGAATTACGAAAAGATAATTGATATAAAAAAAATTTTTTAAGTCAAATAAAAAAAACCCCCATACATTCCATAGACCATTACAGTATAAATTACAAGTTTAAAAAAAAATAATTGTAACCTTAACACATAAAAAAAAAGCCTGGAGAACCCTTTTAATTTTTTAAAGATATTCTAATTTTTTGAGATGCACTAATATTTATACACTTGTGCACCTACTGTATATTGAGATGCATACCTTAAAATATAATCTATCCAGAGATTTATGGAAAAACCCTTTTTAACTTAGGTTTTTTTTCTTGAATCTACCCCGTTATGATAGTTATATGATTAGGCAGCTCGCATAATACAATGATGAGCCTGGGCTTTTAGTTATGGTCTCTTAGCTTGATTAGGAGAATATATAGAGAGAATAATTACTCTGCCCTCCCAGCAATTGACAGTAAAGGGGATGTCCGCTTTGGACAATACTTATTTGTTGAAGGGTCCCTTGATACCCCAAACTGATCATAAAAAGCCCCCTGCCTACCCTTTTGAAATGACCCTTAAAAGGGGGGCAGAATCAAAAAATGTTTTTGGTTTAATGCAGGTCCTCTACAGAGAGCAAGAGAGACACTCTTTGAAATTGCTTTCCACTTTGACCAAGCGGTGAGGATCCTGAATAAAGGACGGCCCTACCTACATGAATTTTCTAATTGGATTTATGGAAATGGGTTTTTTTTAAAAACAGAGCCCCCCTTTTTATTTTTTTTTTAAAAAAAAATTTTTTAATACTGAATTGTCCAGTTTTTAAGTATGCATACATTAATTCTTAACTCATTGCCAAGGAACTAAGTGTCCTAATCTAGCTACAATGCCAACCACTATTAAATCATTTCCCAATATGCATTAAATCTTAGGAAATGTAGCATCTCTTATGGTTCTGTGGACTGGCATACCTGCTCTTAGGCTGGAAAACACAGATTAACGAAAACTAGTGTCATATTCCTATAGGACATAAAGTGGAATTATGAGACAGAAGGTCAACTGGATGCAGCCTGTGTGTCCACCCAGGGCCATCTTAACAGCATTATGGGCCCTTAGTCAGACCTATGCACTGGGCCCCCTAACCAACACAACCCCCCAGGGAAAAATCCTATGCAATTTTTCGATAACAAAAACTTAATAATTTTTTTTTTTTCGTTCAACAAAAATTTTTTCGCAAAAAACCCGCAACTCCAAAAAACAACTTCATCTATTGCTCATAGGCCAGGCTACATTGCAACCCGGGTTTATCAAAAGATTTTTCGAGTCGCCTCTCCCACATAACCTTTTCCCCCTTTTTTTTGACAGCCATCCTGTGCCCCCCAGGCCCACCAGCCAATTTATTTTAACAGCTTCAAAGGGGGTCGTCAACCCAAAAAACCAAATTTTTTTCCCCAAAGCTTTTTTATGCCACATAGCAGTAAACCAAATCACAAGAGGTTCTGGTTTACAGTAACACGGGGGCGAAAAGGGTGACCCGAAACCACCTGGAAAGTTTTTTATAAAGATAACAACGCATTTTTGGTGGGCCCTCCTGAACCCGTCATTGTCCTCCAACCTTTGGGGTACCTTTTTTCTAATGTGCAAGGACCCATAGGATGCCCGGGGCCCCAGTTTAAACCCCAAAATGTCACCCGGCGGGCCCCGTTTGGGGGACTTTCCTTGGGAGAGAGGGATGAGCTGAGGGCGTCACATGCGGAGCTTTAAAACTATATTTTTGTGGGTTTGGAGGGGAAAAGACGAAAGGGCCGGGGGCATGTCGCTTTTAAATGCACATGACCGTTTTTCAGTAAAACACGAAAGGTTAAGCAAGGGCCCGGGCCCCTAGTTTAAAAAAGCTTAAAAATCACAGGGGTCAGGAGGGAAAGCTCTGAAAAGCCTGTATTTTAAATGTGCAGGGGGAGAGGCTACCTGGGGGCCCCATGAGCACAGGGGACTTTGCCCAATGGAAA
The DNA here is from genome assembly GCA_025379985.1 of Phyllomedusa bahiana. Classification (NCBI taxonomy): domain Eukaryota; kingdom Metazoa; phylum Chordata; class Amphibia; order Anura; family Hylidae; genus Phyllomedusa; species Phyllomedusa bahiana. The sequence goes on from JAODAL010009976.1 coordinate 40,069, forward strand.
AACACCTTGGGCCAAACCCCAAAATTAAATAAAAAGGCCCAAACCCCTTTACAGGGTTTCCCCCAGGAACACATTTCTAGTTAAAAAAAAAAAACTTTTATAACCTTTTAAAAGATTTTTCCCCCATTTTTTTAAAAAGATCCCTAAAGGGCCCTTTAAAAACAAAAGAAGTTTTACTTTTCCTCTTCAAACAACCAAAAGACCAGAGCTTTTATTCTTTGTGTTCTAGTTAGCGACATTTTTTAAAAGTAATCATCAGTGGCCTTATCCCAAAGGTTTACTTGTTGTACCCTTTTTTTTCATTTGGTTTACTAATAGAATCCATGATGGGCCCTTTAAAAAGGGATGGACTACGAAGCTGATGATTGGGCCCCAGTTTTTATCAGCTTGCCGGTAAACAAAGAAAAATGCCAAACCCCCCGGAGCTTCTACATGTTTAAAAGGATAAAAATTTGAGAAAAAAGGGGACACCTTGTTTGGGTATTTTTCCAAAAGCAAATGCCAATTAAAAAATACAATTTTTAAAAAACTTTTTTCCCGGGACTTTAAACCCAAATTTAAAAAAACGCCATAAAAAAAACGAACGTTTGTGCAATCCCCAAGACTAAAAATAAAAAACACTGTAGTTTTTCCCCCCCTCCCTTTTTCCTCCGATCCTTTCCCGCCCCGGCAAAAATTAAAAAATTTCCCAATACGCCAAGCGCTTTAGTTTTTTTCGGGGTCTTTCCAAAACAATAACAATAGTAAGGGTGAAGTCAAAGGAAGTTTGACCCCAAACCCGTTTTTTGCGCAAAACGTGACAAAAAAAACTGCCTTTTTTGGGGATCGGAAAAAAATGTGCGATTTCGGGGGCCCTTTTTTTTTCAACAGTGAAAAAGCCCCTTTCAGTAAAAAATTTTAAAAGGAAGAACTCAAAAATGAACCCAAATGGGAAAAAGAACGGGCAAGGGTTTGAAAGAAGCTGTGGAAAAACAGGAAAAGGAGGGGAAAGAAAATGGCATACAAGTTCCCAAAAGGGCCCGGGCGGACTGTAGGGTTTATATTTTAAAAATTAAAATTTTTACTGAATTTTTTGCTGCCCTTTTCCCTTTTTAAATTTTAAAAGCTTGTGTGACACAACCAGCCTACACTGTGTCCCCAAAAGGGGCAAAACCCTTTCCACTGACTTTTCTGTAAAAAAATCTCTCCTGGGGGTGCACTTTTAGACAGATCAAAAGAGTAATTTCCACCACTGGGGTTTAAATGTTTTAATTTCAGGGAAATACCAATTTTCTAACTTGCCTCTCTCATTGGGAAATGTTTTGGGTGAGCAGAGGTTACCTTGTTGGTGATAACACAGATTTTTTTCTGGAAAAAAAAGGCCACCGGGAAAAAATTAAATAATTTTAAAGGAAAATTTTTTGTGCCTTGATATCATGGTGCATTACCTTTCAAGTTTATTGTTTCTACATCTGTATCATCTACTGTCATTCTGTCAGGGGCTTTTTTTTAGCTTCATCTCAAGACTACACAATGTTGCTTTGTAGAGTTGAGGATTCCTTTCTGTGGTTTTTTTTTTGTTGCATTTTTTCCCAAATAGTAGTAAACACCATAAATGTAAAAAAAGAAAAAAACAGCAAACCCCCAAAATTTAACTAAAAAATTGATTTAATCACCTAATTCCCCTACAAAAGGGAACGCTTTCAAAACCCCTCAATTGGGGGTCATTTTCCGCAAGTGTTTTTCAGGATAAGCATAAACCTTTCATAAAAACTGGCAGGGTTTCAAATTAAATTTTGGGAAATACCCTGATTAACCCCCTTTTCCCACCCGGGCGAAAAAAAGTACTTTTCCCCGGGCCCGGGTAAGGGGCTTTGCAGGGGGAAAAAACTCCGTGAACCCCCCCCCCCCCGGCCCCCCCGCACAAACCCCGGGTCCCCTTTGCGGGGTTTGCAATGCCCAAAGGTGGTTTTAAAAATCGCGCCCCCTAGTTTTGGCAAGGGACCATAGGGGGAACCCAAATGTTACAGTAAAAAGATAAAAAAAGTTTTTTTAAAGGGATAAAAAAAAAGTTTTAAAAAGTTTTAAATCACCCCCCCTTTCCCCATTTTTAAAAATAAAATCATAAATAATAAAAAAGTACAATATTTGTATCGCCACGTCTGAAAAAGTCCGACTATAAAAATAAACCAAATTTTTCCTCCTGAACCGAGAAGAAAAAAAAATTCCAAACCCCCAAAATTTTGCGTTTTTTTGGTCATTTTACTTCACTAAAAAAATTGAAAAAAAAATGATCAAAAAATGCTTTCCCAAACTGCTAGAAAAAAAAGTACACTTCACCCCCCCCTCATGACGCCGAGGTGTTTAGTACAAAAAGTTTATTGGAGCCAAAAAAAGGGCGCCGTGTCGCAAATTTAAAAAATAGAAAATTTTGGAATTTTTTACGGTACCAAACAAAACAAAACCCCTACATTTTTGGGTATTGCCGGGATGCGTAACAACCTGTGAAAAAAAACACATTATATTCCCGAAGATTGAACTCGAAAAAGCAAAAAAACCCAAAAACTGGCAAAATAATTTTTTTTTTTCACAATTTGTCCCCCTTGGAATTTTTTTTTTGGGGTTTTCCCAGTTATTTAATTTAGGGGAAAAAACACCATTAAACCTTGCCCCGAAAAATAAAAGCCCTCATGTGTCTTATAGGGGGAAAAAAAAAAAAAAGTTTATGGATTTCAGAAGGCAAGGGGGAAAAAAAAAAGAACTTGTCACCAAAAAAAAAAACGCCAGGTCCTTAAGGGGTTAAAATGTGATTTAAAAACAAAATACAAAAATAATAATGCGTAAAACAATACAGAAAAGTGATGTGGAAAGTGCAATATTATACTAATCATATACAAGCAATGATCATCGGTCATACTATAATACAAAGTTCAACAAACACAATCAAAAATTTATAATATTTCAATAAACAACCACCACAGAGTGATTACATTCACACACTTTTTTGAACTCCCCTCAAAATTTATATGAGTGATGTTAAATAGTCTTGTGATAAAAAAATAAAAAAATAAAAGTAATATAAGACTAATACCTTATAGGTTAACCATAAAAATATATTCACAAACTTTCAGAGCCTACATTTATTTAGGCTTTCTTAAGTACAGTGAAAAAAAATATTTTCCTCCAAATTGCTATGAAAGAAAACCAAAAAAAAAGCCCATATTACCAATTTCCTATTTAATACCATCACACCCTTAAATTCATATTAAATTTTAATAATATGACCATAGACCATGGGGGTGGGTCCCGTTCAAAAAGACACCCAGGGAAAATTTGGTGATTTTAGACAGATAAACTTGGAGTCACAGGTTTAGTTTCTGAATTGTAATCATTCATTTTTTCCCACCTTTCCCATCTGGCCCAAACCGCCATAAACAGTTCTTCAAGCAGTGACTTCTGCCTATAGAGTTTGCTGTTTTTTAGCTCCATTTTGTTTCAGTATTTTTCCTACCTGCTGCTACTCTAAATAATTTGCCTGTTGCCACCCCATTAGCCTCTTTTACCATACTGTACCTCTAGTGTTGCACACTGCCCCCAAATACTGTACGTCAGAAATAATGCTCTTTTAGTTACCCACATAAAAATTGTGCCACAGATTTCATGAATTTATTTGCGGCGAATCGTGTTAAAAAACAGCTATTTCCTGGCTGCAGAGAGCCTGTAGGGTGTTGTAGAACTTTGTGCCATGCTCAAAAAAGCATGGGAGCGTGGTTTTGGTCTTCATACAATGCTGTGATTTAGTATGACACGCAGATGACAGGCACCGGTACTAGAATCACTTCACACTTCACTTCTCTGGGCAGATACAGCGGCAAAACTGACCAAATAACTGAAGTGGGAACGTTGCCTGACAAGGTAATGTCAGCACCAGCTGGAAAGAACCGAGCTTAGGGTCAAGATCCTACTATAGCGTCAAAGAACGCACTCCTTTTACACCGACATCAGATGATTCCACAGATTGTGACAGAACCTGCTCTGTTAAATGCTAATACTTGTAGAGCCCCCCAAAAGAATGGAGAGGGTATGGGCAGTAATTTTGCATTGACGTCACTGAACATTTTGCCCTTTCTTTGATCTGTCAGTGTCTGCTTTCAATTGGTCAATAATCCATCAGTATTGCTGAAGCCAAAAAAAAAAAAAAGGAGTTGATCCAAAACAGAGATGACCAGTAAATTGGATATTTGCATGTCTTCTGTGTTCTGTATCCACTCCTGCTTTTGGCTACCTAATCATCAGACAATCCTGATGCAAACAAAGGACTATGTCATACCTGCATTACGGCTTCAATCGGTTGTTTGCCTTTTCAATCCTTAAAAGAAGGGGAACAGCAAGCATTGTGGCAACATCATAGAGTGGTGGAGAGTGAAAACAACATTAGAAAACGACAGGGTGGTCGAGTGAGAGAGACGTCAGTTGCCAGCAGCATAATTAGGCCACAGATTGGCACAATCACACAGTATGGAGGTGGCAGCAATATCGGTATGCCACAGAGTGGCAAAATGACAGGATGTGGAGGTGGCAGCAACATCAGTAGGCCACAGAGGGGCAAGTGACAGATTGAGGAGGTGGCAGCAACATCAGTAGGCCTCAGAGTGGCACAATGACAGATGGTGGAGGTGGCGGCAGCATCAGAAGTCTCCATAATGGCCTAGAGAAGAGTGGGGAGGAGGGTGGCAATACCAGTCCCTGGTAAAGATGGTGGGTGGCAGATGGAGCAACTGGCAGCAGATGTGTGGCATCAAGCAGGTGGCAGCATCAGAATAGTAGCTGAGGCAGATAGTCAGAAGAATCCAGACTAATTTCTCAAGGTTTTGGTGAGGCGTCATGGCTGATCTAATCTGATGCATAAGGCATTGGTGTGTGGAAATTCCGGCCGATCCACGCCTGATTCAACTTGACAAAGATGAGTCTCTCCACATTTCGGGTGGACAAACGAGTTGTCCGGGGGGTAACTATGGTCCCCGCAGCACTGAACACCCGCTCTGATGCCACACTACTGGCCGGGCAGGACAGCTTCTCCAGTGCAAACTCGGCAAGTTGCGGCCACACATCCAGTTTGGCTGCCCAGTAGTCCAGCAGATCTTCTATATGGGGTGACAGAGCACTGTCCACGTAGGCCACCACCTGTTGGTTCAGGGTCTGCTCCAGGTCCTGCTGCTGCTGGTGAGTACCCTCCTCACTAGGCGGGTGAAGGAAGTTGCTCATCAACGACTCCAGATTTAGGCTGCTGCTGATGGAGCTGATACTGCTCCTACCCCCCACCTCTCCACAGCAGTCGTGGCAGTGGTACGTGAGCGATGAGGAACCCCCCGGTCAGACCTGGAAGATGGCGCAGATAGGCAGCGGCCAACTGACTACATAGAATTTCTCTATAGTACTTGAGTTTGTCCTCCCTCTCGGCAGGTAAAAAAAAAAAGGCTTCCATTTTGGACCGGTAGCAAGGGTCCAAGAGGGTGGAGAGCCAGAAGTCATCCCTCTATGGATGGTGACTATTCGGTTGTCACTAGCCAGGCAAATCATCATGCAGTGGGCCATCTGTGCAAGTGACTCTGAGGGACTCCCTGCCTCCATCTCCACCGTATACTGTCACGGTGTGTCTGGGTCATCTGCCTCATCTTCCTCATCTCACTCTACCTTCTCCGGATGCTCCTGCTCCTCCTCTCCTGTCACCTGAGTAGAAAAACCACTAATTTCGCCAGACACTGCTTGTGCTCCAATGTCCTCCTCCTTCTACAGTTCAGCCCCCACCGGACTCATGTGGCCGTGAGATGTAGTCGCCATATCTCCAGTGTCCTGACCAGACATATTTTGCAGTATCTGTTCCAGGACATGAAGCAGTGGAATGATGTTATTCATCCCGTAGTCCTGGCGACTGACAAATAACGTGGCCTCCTCAAAGGGCCTTAGCAAACGGCAGGTGTCACGCATGAGCTGCCACTGGCTGACATCAAAATTACACAGGGGAGTACTCCTGTCCATTTGGATAACCAAAAAATCATTAATGGCCTTTCTCTGTTCATACAGTTAGTCCAACATATTAAGGCAACATATTAGACAGGTGGAAACATCAGTCTATGTTGGGAGAAGCCATTCTGCCACTGCAGTTAAAGGAGGGGGTGCTTGGCTTTGTAGGAATGGATGAAGTTCATGCACAGTTTCCTGGCCATTTTTAGAATATCTTGCAGATGGGTGAAGACTTGAGGAACTGCTTGACAACCAGATTGAACATGTGCGCCATGCAGGGCGCATGGCTCAGCCCTCCTCGGTGCAGAGCAGACATCATATTCCTTCAATTGTCTGTCACCATGGTCCCGATTTGCAGTTGTTGTGGAGAAAGCCACACATTGATTTCATATTGCATTATGCGGAGCAGTTCCTCCCCTGTGTGACTTTGTTTGCCCAGGCAAACCAGGTGTAGAACTACGTGACATAGCTGTGCCCTGCACATGTGGTATGATGGAGCATCCCTTAGCCTTGGAGGAGGAGGAGGCGGACATTGGCACAGGATCAGCAGTTTGACAACGTGGAGGAGAAAGCGGCGTCTCCTGTCCAAGTTGCTGGTGTGGCTGGGAAAGAAGCACATTCACCCATATAGATACTCCTTATAAATGACTTCATCTAAGAAACTAGACCCCTTAACCCCTTAAGGACCCAGCCAGTTTTGGCCTTCCTGACCCAGCCCTATTTTTGAAATCTCACATGAGTCACTTAATGTGAGAATAACTTTTTGACACTTTTACCTATCCATGTAATTCAGAGACTGTTTTCTCATGACACATTGTTTTTAAAGTTAGAAAGAAAATTTTACCCATAAAACCCTTGTTTTTTTGTGAAAAATATAAAAATTTCATAAAAAATTTTAAAAAAATTGTGATTTCTGAAAGTTTCAAAATTTTGCATACAAGACAATAATTTTTCACCACATATAGTTTATAACTAGCTCTCCCATATGTCCAAAAGGGTTTGCATCATTTTTAAATGCCTTTTTTTTTATATATATCATTAGAGGGTTTAGAAATTTAAAAATAAATTTCTCACATTTCAGAAAATTAGAAATATACATTTTTTTAGGCCATCCAGTTTGATGTGGTTTTTGGGGGGGTTGATTAAAACCCCCATAAAAGACCCATCTAAAAATACCCCCCCTAAAGAAAATTTACAAAAGTTTTTTAGGAATTTTTTGTTAACCCTTTGGTATTTCACAGAAATTAAAGAAAAGTGGAGGTGAATTTAAAAATTTCTTTTTTTTTGCAGTTTTTCAATATTTACCCCTTATTCACTGGAATAAGTAAATTTAAAATAGGTAAATGCAATGTAATTCTTTCCCCCCGGTCTCCCTTTTTTAAAAATTCCCATATGGGCCCTAGTGATTATTTGGGCTCACCCAAACCCCCCGGAATAGGGAGACCTGGGACTTGGGGTTCATTTTCAAGCAATTTTTTTAGGCCCCTTTTCGGGTTTTGAGGGGGCCCCCTAAGGTGCAAAAAACTAATAAAACCCCTAAAAGGACCCCATATTGGAAACTACACCCTTAAGGTATATATACGGTTTTGGTGAGATACGATGCACAGGTGATTCCAAATTTTTTTTTAAACATTAAGCGTAAAAAGAAAAAAATTTTTTTTTTCCCAAAAAATCTGAAATTTTAGTTTAAAAAATGTTTAATTTACAAGGAATCCTGGAAAAAAAAAAACCCCAAAACTTTTTTAAAACAATTTTTAAAAGTTCGGCAATACCCTAAGGGGGGTGTAAACTGTGTTTGGGCGCATGGAGGACTACAAGGGAGGGAACGTATTTGTTTTTGGGAACACAGTTTTTGGGGGGGCCATGTGCATTTGAAAACCCCCCAAAGTCCCAAACGGGTGAAAATTCCAAAAGTTGCCCCATTTTAGATTAAAAACCCCCTCGGGATTTCTTTTTAGGGTGTATTGTGCTTTTTGGGGTGCACTGGTTTCCATTTTTTTTTTTTTTAGATTGGGCCATGAAAAGGGGGGGGAAACGCAGTTCCCCCATTTTTTTTTGGGTTTAATTTCGGTTCGCCGTGCAGTGAAAAATGATGTGATAATTTTTACAGGGGGGGTCGGTAAAAATTGAAAGGGTATAAATTTTTATTATTTTTTTAGTTTTATTATTTTAAAAATAGAAATAGGCTATAAAAAATGCGTTTTTTGTTGTCCTATTTGACATCATAATTTTTTATTTTGCTGTGTGCAGAGCTTGTAGGCCTTTTTTTTTGCGGGGTGAATTGATGCTTTTTTGTTACCATTATGGGGTGCATACAACACTTTTTTCACTTTTTATTAAGGTTTTTGTGGGGCGTTTGAAAAAAATACAGCAACCTGTAGTGTTTTTTTTTTTTATTTTTTTAAAGCAGTCACTGTGCATTAGATATGACATGCTGTTTTATCAGCAGTCGATTGTTACACCCCAATACCCAATTTGTAATTTTTTTATTTTTTACTGCTTTTATAAAATAAAAAAACTTTTATACAAACAGGAAAAACATTTTTGCATCCCCCATAGTCTGAGAGCCTTAACTTTTTATTTTCTGGTATGGAGCTGTATACGGGCTTGTTTTTTGCGGGATGAGGCGTTTTTTTGGTAAAAAATTTTTGGGGGGGACAAAGTTTTTTGACAGTTTTAAACCCCGTTTTTTGGAAGGCAGAGTGAAGAAAAAACTGCAATCCTAGTGGTTTTTTAAATTTTTCAGCACTCACTGTGCGTTCCGTAAAAAGGGTTAGCTTTACTCTGTGGGTGATACGATTACGGCGATACCCAATTTTAAAATTTTTTTTATGTTGAAGCACTTTTAAAAAAAAAAGTGTTTTTTGTGTGTAAAAGAAAAATTTATGATGCTGTTTTGAGAGCCATAGTTTTTTTTTTTTTCCATATAAAGAGCTGTGTTAGGACTTTTTTTGCGGGGGAAAAGACGTTTTAATTGGTACAACGTTTTCTTATAGGGGTTTTGATCACTTTTATTCCATTTTATTGCTGCGGGGGGAACAAAAAACTTAATTCTGTGATTGTTTTTTTGTTTTTTTTTTACGGCGTTACCGTCGGGTAAATAACATGCAGATTTTGGCAGGCGTTTCACAGCGGCGATACCCAAAAATGGGTACTTTTTTTTTTATCTTTTTTGGGGCGATTGGGTTTTTAAAGGGAAAAAGGGGGGTGTAGTGTTTTTTTTTTTTATTTTTCGTTTTGTGTTTACATGTTTTTTACTTTATTTACTTTTTTTAACTTTTTCACTTTTTTTCCCCATAGGGGATTTTAATGAGAGATCTTTAGATCTCTATTCAATAGGAAACAATGCACAGCTTGTTGCTTTGCAGTGGGACCTATGAAACTGTCATCACGATCCGGGGCCCTGCCCACAGGGCACGGCCGGGATGTGATCCAGAAACCCCGGGAAGGATTCTTGCCCCCCGGCTGCTGTCAGAAGGCAGGGGGCTGCACGGATCTAGCGACCGGGGTTACGTCATAGCAGACCAGGGGAGCGATTCCCCCCTGCGTTCTCCAGTTATTGCGACCCGTTCGCGCAAACTTGCTTTAGATTCGCGCGATGCTCAGGGTATGCATACGTGGTGCGTTATCCCCCCAAAAGACCTGGACGTATGCATACGTCCAAGGTGTTAAGGGGGTTAAAAATATTTACAACAGTGTTTAGGGAAATTTTTTTTAAACCCCCTTTTGACATTTCACAGAATTAAGCAAAAATTAGGGAAATTTCCAAAAGTAACTTTTTTGAGCAGATTTTAAATATTTATCCATTATTAACTTTATTTATTTTTGATCTTTTTTGGGGGCAATTGGCATTTGTATAGAGGAAAAGGGCAGTGGACATGTTTTATTTTATTTTTTATGTTTTGTTTTTACTTTTTTTCCTCTTTTTTAACTTTTTCACCTTTTATTTTCAACCTATCGATTGCGATAATGAAAGGGTAAATCACCCCCCCCCTCCCCCAGTATCCTGGATGTCACTGAAAATACAACTGACTCCGCAGCGGTATGCGAGCCCCACTTTTGAGTTCACACGATGTCCAGGATGTATGCATACGTCCAATGTCGTGAAGGGGTTAAAATCTTTGGAGAGAGAAACTAGCATTTCTACAGAATGTATGATTTATGAGGCCTCATTTAACATCCCTAACCCTTTTTTCTATCCAGTAAATACTAGGGTTGAAGCATTTGACAAATTTTAGTTTGTATGGAGGAGATCTAAAAAGGTTGCGGAAAATGTAAGGCGAAGACTATTGTCTCCAACTTAACAAGAAAACAAAATGTAGCTTTAAAACAGCTTTTGGAAGAGAAGGATATAGTCATTAAAATGGAGGACAAGGGGGGAGGGGGAAGATGGTGGTCTTGAATAAAACAATGTATAAAGAAGCGGCCATGAAAATTTTTGGGGATCGCACAGTGTATGCTGACTTGGAAAGATCCTAAGGGAATCTAGTGGAAATTTATCCCCATATTATTCCTTAACAACCCCCCACTGTTTTTGATGGAGCAGGCGCAGACGTTGCTGCGACATGAAGTTTGTGGCTCCCGGGGTACCAGCGCTGAGATCGGGCTGACCTCGGGTCCCTGGGCTTTAACCCTTTGATTGTGGCGGAACGTCCCGCAGCGCAATCAAAAAGGTTTTCCCGCCTGCGAGTGATCGGAACCCCGAGTCCGCCCCGGGGACCCAAGTAGCCCCAGGGGCCCGTTGTTAAGAAGCCAGTGATCAGGACAGACTGTGTGCTGTCCTGATTTATGATAGTGGTAAAATCGTTATCGAGTCAATAGGGATATGGCAATTTTTAGACGATGCCATAGAAATTTCGGTGACCCTTAAAGTCTTGGGGAGGGAACAAAGCTTCTTTTAACCCCAAAAGGTGAGGAGAAGCTGGAATTAACATCCACAACAGGAAACTGGTGTGTACATCTTAGCAAGACAATTTGGCAACAAGAGTCACAGAAAAAAATTAAAAGCTAAAATAAATTTATTATGTTCAATGGCTAAACCCAAAAAATTTAGGAGGGTAGCCCAGCGGTAACCCTATAGCTGCAAAGGGACCTCTTGCACACAAAACAAGACACCGGTATGGGAAATGGCACATGGCAACTGACAGGAGACCCCTATCACTTTTTGCACCAGGGACCAACATCTCGTCACATATGTGGTGGCAGCAAGAATGTCCTAACCGGGAACGCGGAGGTTCAGCTGGCAGGACCCTTGGGGGTCCACTTGGTCAATAAGCCCTGTTTCAAATTCCTGCATTCTACTGTCAATTTGTGTGGGTGGAAGGAAATTGCTCACTTTTGATTTGGAATGTGGATCAAAGAGGGTGGAAACCCAGTAACCGCTGTTCATTTTGATGGCCTTGAAGCATGGCAAATACATTTTTTTTCATTAAAACCTTTACTATTGGTTTCTTTTACAGCGGCATGACCCCAAAACCAGCAAAGATGTCCTTTATGGACCCTCAGAATAAAAAGTGCCGGAAGAAACAGGTATTTGAACCACTATTTTAGTGAAATGGACATTGAAAATCCCTGTCCTTCTAAAATCCACACAGATGCCCTTATGGACCCTCAGAATAAAAAGTGCCGGAAGAAAGTATTATTTGAACCAGTATTTTAGTGAAGTGAACATTGACTTTCCATTTCTTGTACTGCAGCATGACTCTCAAACCTGCATGACCCACAGATTAAAAAGTGCCAGAAAAAAGTCATCTTTGAATCACCGTTTTAGTTGAACTGGACATTGACTATACCTGTCCTGTACCACAGCATGACCCTCAAACCTGCATGACCCACAGATTAAAAAGTGCCGGAAGAAAGTAATCTTTGAACCACCATTTTAGTTGAACTAGACATTGACTATATCTGTCCTGGACCGCAGCATGACCCTTAAACCCGCACAGGTGCCCTTATGGACCATCAGCAGAAAAGTTTGCAATAAGAAATAAACTTTATTAAAAAAAAATAGTTTTCCAATACTGCTGCTGCTAGAGCTAATTGCCATTCTACTGGTGACATTGTTCCACCATGACATTAGAATGTGAAGCAAGCGAAACAGATGTCCCCAGTAGGTCAACGAGGCCTGTCTGAAAATCCTGCTTTCTACTGTCAAGTGGGTTGACGGAAATTACTGATCAAAGCGGGTGAGGCTGTAAACGTGGACCAAGGAGGTTCAGCTGGCAGGGCCGGACTTACAGTGGGTGTGGTGAGAGCCAGGGCTGGCGTCCGTCATCTATTAACATGCAGGTTCAGCTAGCAGGGCCGGAGTTACAGTGGGTACGGTGAGAGCCAGGGCTGGCGTCTGTCATCTATTAACACACAGGTTCAGTTAGCAGGGCCGGAGTTACAGTGGGTGCGGTGAGAGCCCGGGCATTACCCCTAAACCTGCATGACCCACAGATTAAAAAGTGCCGGAAAAAAGTAGTCTTTGAACCACCATTTTAGTTGAACTGGACAATGACTATACCTGTCCTGTACCACAGCATGACCCCTAAACCTGTTTAACCCACAGATCACAAAGTGGCACTATGCTATTTTGTACAGTGACTGTCATTTAGTATATTTTTTGGTAACTGACATTTGTTTACATAATTTATTTAGGTAATTTTTATTCATAGTTTAACATTATTATCATTTTGCTTTTTTTTCAAGTGTGGTAACATACAAAATACACCCCTCCCTGCATTTTATAAGGTATTTTTTACACGTGTAGATGTGTTAATTCATTCACACACCACATAAATAATAAAATTTCCTAATCATCCCCAAAACACTTCTTAGTTGAGAAGACATTTGCCCTACTGGCTTCTGAGAGTGATTCAGCCAATGAATTCTTTGGTTTCATTTTTTCTCCAAATCCTTCTTCAGTGATCAGGGACAGACTCCCCTGGAGATCAGATGATGCGACCCCATAGTGAGTGCAGCCCCAGAAAATTTTAAGCCTCAAATTGTGCAATTTGTGTCCAGCCCTGGAACCCTTTTTGACACTACTTAACCTCACAGAAATCACCTTTTTCAAAATCTTATTTTTTAGAGAAATTTGAAGCTCTCCTGATTGCCCCTAACGGTGAGAGTTGTAAAACAATTTGTGTACAAGTGCACGATTAGCGCCAAACTGAGGCGCACTGAGTGAAATAGAAGCATTTAACAGTTATATGGATTATATATGGCGGTTTTGGCACCACTGACAACAGGCAGCAGTTACTATGAAATATCTGTAAAACTATTTTTGTACAAGGGGGCTATTGGCAAAAAATGGGATGCACAGACACCAATAGAAATACAAAAACAAAAGGGACAATTTCACCACAGGTGGGAGGTCTGCTGGCCACAAAGTGTTAAAAAAATGCTTTTTCCATGTGAGTTCAGGACAGGAGAAACTAGGCTGCATAATATACACCCCCCTTTCAAACCCCCCCCTCCTTCCAACCCCAACTCCCTCGGCTGCACACAGCACTAGATTTCTTTACAAGTCTCTCTCTAACGAAATCAGAACTTAAATTCTCTAATCTAACTACATCCTAAGCTTCACAACTACAAGGATGGTTTTCTGTATAAAAGTAGACTCTGAGCTGTGACAACAGCTATTGGGACAGGCAGTCAGACGTGTTGCTCTGTAGTGAGATGTATGAGAAATGATGCTGAAGAGGAAATGGAGTCGCATACATAAAACAAGGTCATGTGATTTTTGCAGCCAATGAGATCCATACACCGCCCAATCATGACATCGCACACCCAGCTCACCCTGCTCTATGCTTTTCTCTGATTGGATGGCCGCCAGAATTATAGGAAGCACTGAAAAAGGCGCGATTGTAAACGTGATAAAGATTATCTTTAAGATTTTCACGGAAACTATCACGTCATCGGGAAATTCCAATAAGCGTAAAAACCGTGCCGATTTCAACTTTTGTCGATAGTATCGCTCATCCCTAGTCCTGATCACTGCCTGTGTCAAACTGACACAGATTATAATGTGTTAGCATATATGCTTATGCTAATACATTACTAAGTGTAAAAAAAAAAAAAAAGAATAGTTCTCCCTTCATGGGATTTCATTTTTTTTTTATAAATTAATAATTTATGTCCCATTTTTCTGTGGTTTTGTTTTTTGATAGTGTAGGGACTTGCAAGAAATGAGAAGCCTTGCCGTTGGCTTGCGAGCTTGCGTACTGTAGCTACTGTATCAACTAATACCTCATAGTTTGATGTTTTTCCAGTATGTTATCTTTTTGCCCTAAAATACTGGGGAGCTTAGGGTACAAGTATTTTGTGCAGTGCACCTTCTAAGTGCTGGGCAGCTTACCCATTTTTTTTGTGGATGATATAAGCTGAAACCCAGCATGGTGTAACTGTATAAATGCCGTTACCCTTTGTATCGCTTTATCTATATACAATTTTCATCTGTATTGTTGCATTTTTTGCATTCTCCACATGTGTTATACTGTATCTTATTGCATGCTGGTATGAACTAGTATCTAGAGCATTTGCTCATTAATTAACGGCACCTGTTATTGTGAGGAAGAATTCACTTTACTGCATCCCCCACTGACAGGTCTCTCCCCCCAACCATCTAATCTAGTCAGAACACAGCTTCCCCCACCACAGGACAAGCTCAATTTACATGTTAATCAGCACAGCTCTCTTCCCCAATGCCTCTGTAGGAAGTCGCCACAGCATGGGGTCAACCCATGAAAGGATCCTCATGTAACCTAATTAGCACTGAACAAATGCTGGTCCAAGCTCGCAAGCTTCAAAGACTTTGCTCAATTCAGCCCAGTCGGGTCGTCTCCGATATTTCATATAGATTTATAGGCGACCAGCTCATGACTGGTCCATGGCGAGTTCATATCTCAAAATATGGAACTCTCCCGCACGCACATTCCCATTTCCAGGTTCCCAGGACGCATGGGGACTGAGATATCCAGAACCGGGCCTACAGGGTCCATAAGATAGGCGTGTCTCATATCCAGGCGTCAGGAAAGTCCAGCTGGTTCTGATGGTACCACCGGCTCGGTTCTGTGCCAATGCCCTGCCGAGTTATAGTCCATTTTTGGGTTTGTATCAGAAACTGCCTGACCTGAGTGGGAGGAGTTCATAGACCGTTCCAGGGGAGTGTAGGGGGCTGCCACGTGGGCTGTCCCCTCACAGATATAAGCCGGAGCCAGGGGTGGCTCTTCCTGTTGATCCAGGAGGGGGGGCCACCTAAGAACAGTTCCAGGACATCCGCACGCAGCAGCCAGGCCACATATGCCCCCCATGCGGCCGGGCCCCAAGCAACAAGGTAACTTGACTTATTTTAACTGCCTTTTGTCTGTAATCCATAATTGTATTTACACCTCTCTCTGACCTGTATATTATTATCCATCTTGTACATATTACCTGTCTATGTGCCCTTCAAGGCTAATTAAATCTAAAACTTTAATCTGAGTTAGTCTGTCTTGATCAACGGCCTCACACGCCTAATTCTCGGTCTATAGTATATAGCTACCCAAGGGTTGGTTCCTGACCCTGCTATAAGTCGGTAACGGACCGGTCTTATAACTAAACGAGCGAACTGGTGGCAGCATTGTTGTTTCCCTGTGCCCGTGTGGGCAGGGGTTAACAGTGGAACAGTATCTGGCTGACCTTGTGTACCCCTAGTGGGCAGCGCAATGTCGAGATACACCCCAAGTCAGGCCGTCGTCCCTCAAGCGGGCCGGCGGACTAGGCTGTTTTCGTCACATATTGGTGGCAGCGGTGGGATAATATCTTTTCCCATGCAGCACAAGGGCCAGAGACGCCTGCTGCTGATATTCAGTGTATCCACCAGCCATTGAGCTGTAAGTGTGGCTTTGTAGTTTTTTGGTAAGTTATGTCCCATTTTTCTGTGGTTTTGTTTTTTGATAGTGTAGGGACTTGCAAGAAATGAGAAGCCTTGCCGTTGGCTTGCGAGCTTGCGTACTGTAGCTACTGTATCAACTAATACCTCATAGTTTGATGTTTTTTCAGTATGTTATCTTTTTGCCCTAAAATACTGGGGAGCTTAGGGTACAAGTATTTTGTGCAATGCACCTTCTAAGTGCTGGGCAGCTTACCCATTTTTTTTGTGGATGATATAATCTGAAACCCAGCATGGTGTAACTGTATAAATGCCGGTACCCTTTGTATAGCGGTATCTAAACACAATTTTCATCTTTATTGTTGCATTTTTTCCATTCTCCACATGTGTTATACTGTAGCTTTTTGCATGCTGATATGAACTAGTATCTAGAGCATTTGCTCATTAATTAACGGCACCTGTTATTGTGAGGAAGAATTCACTTCACTGCATCCCCCACTGACAGTTCTCTCCCCCCAACCATCTAATCTAGTCAGAACACAGCTTCCCCCACCACAGGACAAGCTCAATTTACATGTTAATCAGCACAGCTCTCTTCCCCAATTGCCTCTGTAGGAAGTCGCCACAGCATGGGTCAACCCATGAAAGGATCCTCATGTAACCTACTTAGCACTGAACAAATGCTGGTCCAAGCTCGCAAGCTTCAAAGACTTTGCTCAATTCAGCCCAGTCGGGTCGTCTCCGATATTTCATATCGATTGATAGGCGACCAGCTCATGACATGGTCCATGGCGAGTTCATATCTCAAAATATGGAACTCTCCCGCACGCACATTCCCATTTCCAGGTTCCCAGGACGCAAGGGGACTGAGATATCCAGAACCAGGCCTACAGGGTCCATAAGATAGGCGTGTCTCATATCCAGGCGTCAGGAAAGTCCAGCTGGTTCTGATGGTATCACCGGCTCGGTTCTGTGCCAATGCCCTGCCGAGTTATAGTCCATTTTTGGGTTTGTATCAGAAACTGCCTGACCTGAGTGGGAGGAGTTCATAGACCGTCCCAGGGGTGTGTAGGGGGCTGCCACATGGGCTGTCCCCTCACAGATATAAGCAGGAGCCAGGGGTGGCTCATTTCCCGTTGATCCAGGAGGGGGGCCACCTAAGAACAGTTCCAGGACATCCGCACGCAGCAGCCAGGCCACATACGCCCCCCATGCGGCCGGGCCTCAAGCAACAAGGTAACTTGACTTATTTTAACTGCCTTTTGTCTGTAATCCATAATTGTATTTACACCTCTCTCTGACCTGTATATTATTATCCATCTTGTACATATTACCTGTCTAGTGTGCCCTTCAAGGCTAATTAAATCTATAAACTTTAATCTGAGTTAGTCTGTCTTGATCAACGGCCTCACACGCCTAATTCTCGGTCTATAGTATATAGCTACCCAAGGGTTGGTTCCTGACCCTGCTATAAGTCGGTAACGGACCGGTCTTATAACTAAACGAGCGAACTGGTGGCAGCATTGTTGTTTCCCTGTGCCCGTGTGGGCAGGGGTTAACAGTGGAACAGTATCTGGCTGACCTTGTGTACCCCTAGTGGGCAGCGCAACGTCGAGATACACCCCAAGTCAGGCCGTCGTCCCTCAAGCGGGCCGGCGGACTAGGCTGTTTTCGTCACATATTGGTGGCAGCGGTGGGATAATATCTTTTCCCATGCAGCACAAGGGCCAGAGACGCCTGCTGCTGATATTCAGTGTATCCACCAGCCATTGAGCTGTAAGTGTGGCTTTGTAGTTTTTTGGTAAGTTATGTCCCATTTTTCTGTGGTTTTGTTTTTTGATAGTGTAGGGACTCGCAAAAAAAGAGGAGCCTTGCCGTTGGCTTGCGAGCTTGCGTACTGTAGCTACTGTATCAACTAATACCTCATAGTTTGATATTTTTCCAGTATGTTATCTTTTTGCCCTAAAATAATGGGGAGCTTAGGGTACAAGTATTTTGTGCAGTGCACCTTCTAAGTGCTGGGAAGCTTGCCCATTTTTTTGTGGGTATTATAAGCTGAAACCCAGCATGGTGTAACTGTATAAATAGCGTTACCCTTTGTATCGCTTTATCTATATGCAATTTTCATCGGTATTGTTGCATTTTTTTCAGTCTCCCCATGTGTTATACTGTGGCTTTTTGCATGCTGGTATGAACTAGTATCTAGAGCATTTGCTCATTAATTAACAGCACCTGTTATCTTTTCCCATGCAGCACAAGGGCCAGAGACGCCTGCTGCTGGTATTCAGTGTATCCACCAGCCATTGAGCTGTAAGTGTGGCTTTGTAGTTTTTTTATTTAAAAAAAAGTAAAAAACATAAAAAGTGTAAAAAAAGAATTAAAAAAAATAATAAAATAAAACTAATTTAAAAAAAAATAATTGTGCATACATTACACACACACAAAACCTTCACATATTATGTATCCACACGACCGTTATAACCTGTAGAATTAATCTAACAAGTTATCAAGTGTGACATGAGAATGTTGTAAAAAGAAATGTAAAACAAATTCTGCAATTATTTATAAGTGATCTTAAACTCTTCCCCCAAAAAAGTAAAACTCGTCTCGAATAAAACGAGGTCTCATACAACTGCATCATTGAAAAATAAAAAAGTTACAACTGTTGAAACGCAAGAAGGCAAAAGCTAAAAAAATGTTCTGGTCATTAACTACTTTCAGGCGCGTGGGGCTTAAGTGGATAAAGAAGAAGTCAACCTAGGGATTCTCAATGAAAAACAATATAAATATTTATTGGTATAAACTCCTATCGTGCCAATTTTTCATGATCTTCCGAAAATTCATAAATCCACCACCTCTCCCTCCTTGGGACCTATTATCTCAGGAATCGGCTCCTTGGATGAAAGGGTCTGTTCTTGGGTGGACGACCTGTTACAACCGCTCGTGGTTTGTACACCTAGCTACGTTAGGGATAGCACCCGGATTTTGAAAACATTTGATGGATTTAAGTGGTGTAATAACTTTTTCTGGATTGCGTGTGATGTGTGCACATTAGACTCATTCCACATGATTTGACCATAACGGCTTTGGCATACAATCTATATAACTTTAGTTCTTATTCTGAGGAACTAATTGAATACATATTGGAGATAGTGGAATACTTATTGAAGCATCATTTTTTTTGTTTCAATGGGGTTTTTTACTTTCAAATACAGGGTGCTCCCATTGGGGCGAAGTTCTCCCACTCTCTTGCAAATCTTTACATGGCTTGGAGGGAAGAGAACTATATCTTCTCTTCATACAATCCCTATTTTAGTAACATAAGATACTATGGGCGTTTTATAGATGACATGGTATGTGTATGGGAGGGAGAGGAATCTAAGATAAATGATTTTTTTTCTTTCATTAATGATAACCATTATAATTTGAAGTACATTTTCTTGCAGTCAGAATAGTATTCAGCTTTTGGATATTTGTCTTTCAGTCCAGAAAGGCTATGTGTGTACCACTCTATGTAGAAAGAGAACAGCAGGCAACACTGTGCTTCATGCTGAGTAGTCATCCGGCACATACTATATGTGCTATCCCAGTGGGGGAATTTATTCGTGCAAAGAGAGCCTGTTCAGATTCCGAATCTCTAGCTACACAGTTTGAGAATATTGAAGAAGGTTTAAAGTAAAGACCTTATCCTAAATGGAATATTGATAGAGCGAAACACATAGTTACATCGAAAAAGAGAGAAGATTTTTTGATAAAGGCATTGGAAAATCATGAACTGATAGTTGTCCTTTGACATTTATAACAACTTATAGCAGGCAATATAAACAAATTATTAGTCTAGTGTGTAAAAACTTACCCATTTTTTTGCAAGATACAGTAGTATCTCTGCGGAGATTTTAAAAGAGGGAATAAGTTTTGTACCTTAACGTGGTAGATCCTTGGCTGCTAGCTTGTCCCCTATTCTCTATGAGGAGAAATCCGATAACAGTGCTTGGCTATCAATGAAGGGTAATTTAAAATGCAGGGGTGCACATTACAAAATATGCCAATATACAGATCATATAACTGAGTCCTCCTCTACTCAAGGAGGTCCAACGTATAAAATTAATAGTTTTATAAATTGTAACACTGAATCAGTTGTTTACTTTATTTATTGTAAAGCATGTAATCTTTTGTACGTGGGTTGTACCAGTTGAAGTTTAAAAAGTAGGATCTATGAACACATTTTACATATGTAAAAAACACTAATTATGTTAATATATCAGGTGCTTCCAGGCATTTTTCAACTACTCATCATTGAGAGTAATTTTGTTTGTTTTTTGGCATAGAAAGCGTTAAGCTTAAATCTAGGGGTGACCTTAGACAGTTGCTATTAAAACGAGAGGCATATTGGATGTTCAAGTTGAACTCCAGGATGCCGTTTGGATTGAATTACAAAAACGACCTTCTGTACCATTATTCGTGTTAGTTACCTGGAATCCTGACATTTGTTTAAACTTTAAACTTTGAATTTTATTTCTGAAGTGTGTTTTTTCTTTCTCTCTTTTTTCTCTTTTTGTTTCTTTTATTTGGATTTGTCATGTGACATGGTTTTAATACACATGTCTGTTTTCAATGTGTATATAAATAAAGTTATGTATATGTAAAGATATGCTACGAATAAGGGTTTTGGATACCTGGAACATGTCAGCTACTTCACGCTGGTTGCAATGGATTTTAAAGAATCAGAATAAAGTAAAGGAGCTGGAGATTATTTGTTGTTTTACATAGATTGATGTGGTTGGTATTGCTGAAACATGGCTGGACTCCTCGCATGATTGGGCTGTCAACCTTCAAGGTTTTAATCTATTTAGAAAGGACAGGCAAACAGAAAGGGAGGAGGAGTGTGTCTGTATGTCAGGAGTGATATGAAGGCAAATATGAAAGAGCCAATAGAGGGTGAAGATGGTGAAGATGTGAAAACATTGTGGGTGGAAACACAAGGAGGGGTTAATGCAGAAAAAAATATTTTTGCCGTAATCTATCGACCCCCGAACATCACTGAGGAGATAGAAGAACAGGTGCATAATCAAATTGTGCGGACAGCACAGACAGGTACAGTGGTAATAATGGGCGACTTTAATTACCCAGACATTGACTGTGGTCACGATTCTGCATCAACTGCAAAGGGGAGGAAGTTCCTGAATCTCTTACAGAATAATTGTATGGGGCAGTTTGTGGAGGATCCCACCAAAAGTGTTGCTCTCTTGGGTCTGGTAATTCCTAACAAAGCAGAACTTGTTGGAGTGGTCAGTGTCTCTGAAAATCTAGGTAACAGAGCAGGAGGGCAAAAACATTTAATTATAAAAGGGCCAATTTTCCCTTATTGAGGGAGGCAATACAGGACATAGACTGGGAGCAGCTATAGCAAATAGTGATATAGAAGCCAAATGGGAGAGCTTTAAATATACTCTGAGGAAATTTATAGCAAAATTTATAGCAAAAAAAGTATAGGTGATTAAAACTAAATCCAACATGGCTTCTACCTTATGTTAAAAGGGCAATAAAGAATAAAAATAAGGGCATTTAAAAAATATAAGTCAGAGGGGTCAGCATCAGCCTTTGAAAATTACAAAGAGCTTAATAAAATCTTTAAAAAAGTGATCAAAGCAGCTAAAATACAAAATGAAAGGCAGGTGGCCAAGGACTGCAAGACAAACCCCAATAAATTCTTTAAGCATATTGTCAGGAAAAACCCCACCCCGCCGGCCCTCTCGAGGGTCGACGGCCTGACTTGGGGTGAATATTGACGTTACGCTGCCCCCTAGGGGTACACAAGGTCAGCCAGATACTGTTCCACTGTTAACCCCTGCCCACACGGGCACAGGGAGAACCAGGGAGGACGAGAGAACACACTCCTCGTCCTCGACCCTGAACGGCTGCCACCAGTTTCTAGTTTAGTTATAAGACCGGTCCTTTACCAACTTATGACAAGGCCAGAAACCAGCCTTGGGGTAGCTATATATTATAGACCGAGTACTAGGCGTGTGATCCCGATGATCAAGACAGACTAACTCAGATTAAAGTTTATAGATTTAATTAGACTTGGAGGGCACACTACACAAATATATACAAAAGGATAATAATTAGTGTTGAGCGATTTTTATTGACAAAGTTGAAATCGGCAAGGTTTTTATGGTGATTGAAATTTCCAGATCATGCGATAATTAAGGTTAAAATCTGTGCATCATCTATTAAGATCGCGCCTTTTTCGGCGCTTCCTGTAATTTTGGCGACCAGCAAATCAGATTACAGAATAGAGCAGGGTGAGCTGTGTGTGCGACGTCATGACTGGGATGTGTATGGTTGCGATTGGCTGGAAAAATCACATGACCTCGTTTTACATAGAACAGCGTTTCCTGTTTCAGCCTCAGTGTCTCTCAGCATCTCATAGGGATAGGACCTGCGCTCTGCCTGTGGCCAAACAGCTCAGCGAAATTAGTCTATTTCTGCACAGAGAAACCTCTACTATTAGCTGTGATCCTTCCAATTTAGTTAGATTAGAGATTTGAAGATTTTATGTAGTTAGCTAGAGAATTTTAAAGGAGCATCTACCGCTGTAAATTCACGGCGGTGGGAGCGGGGGGGGGGGGGGGCCCGCGGGCGAACACAGACAAGCTCTATCTATAAAGAACACTGGATGAAGTTCACCAAGACTTAGTGTAGACATTGTAGTGGAATATCTTTATTATTAAACAGTTTGCTATTGAAATTTTCCTGGATATTGGGCAGCCTGAACTTATATTGGATCACATCATTTCTAGTAACTGCAGGTCTCTTTGTTAGCTGCAAAACTCCACTTTTATTATCAGTATACATTTCAGAAGGTGTTTATTTTTAATTTTACCCCTTACACCTGGGGACTGTTGATATATCCCCCTTGCGTTAAAAAAACAATCCCGCAATCTTGTAGTCACACAGGTTGTTTGTTTTCCAAAAAAACCGTGTATCGTACGAAAACATCCAGTTTTGTTTTTTTTGACTTTTTCGCACCCGCATTGTTCATTGACGCGCATCTACATAAATCTTAAAACAGCAAAATTTTATATTCACCACAGGTGAATTGAAAGGTTGCAAAAAAAAACCGTTTATTATATCAAAAAAATAACAGTTACGTGTTTTTTGGGCTTTTGCACACCCAGCATTTTTCATTGACGCAGCATTTACATAAATCTTAAAAAAAAGCAATTCTATATTCACCACAGGTGAATTGATAGGTGAAAAAATAACGTTTATTATATAAAAACATAACAGTTAGTGTTTTTTGACTTTTGCGCACCCAGCATTGTTCATTGACGCAGCATTACGTAAATCTTAAAACAAACAATTTATATTCACCACAGGTGAATTGAAAGGTGCAAAAAAAAACCGTTTATTATACCAAAACATAACAGTTACGTGTTTTTTGACTTTTGCCCCAACCCGCATTGTTCATTGACGCAGCATCTACGTAAAAACTTAAACAGCAAATTCTATATTCACCACAGGTGAATTGAAAGGTGCAAAAAAAAACCGTTTATTATACCAAAACATAACAGTTACGTGGTTTTTGTCTTTTGTACACCCAGATTGTTCATTGACGCGATTACGTAAATTTAAAACACAATTCTATTTTCCCACGGGTGAATTGAAAGGTGCAAAAAATATCGTTTTTTATACCAAAACTAACAGTTACGTGTTTTTTGACTTTTGCACACCAGCATTTTTTCATTGACGCAGTTACGTAAATTTTAAAAACGGCAATTCTTATTCACCACGGGTGAATTAAAAAAGGTGAAAAAAAAATACCGTTTTTTATACAAAACAAACAGTTACGTTTTTTTTGACTTTTGACACCCCATTGTTCTTTGACGAGCATCTACGAAATCTTAAAACAGCAATTCAAATTCCCCACGTAATTTAAAAGGTGCAAAAAATATCGTTTATTATCCCAAAAAAATAACATTTACGTTTTTTTTTTTAATTTGCCACACCCAGCATTGTTCATTGACGAGCTCTACGTAAATCTTTAAAACAGAAATTCTATATTACCACGGGTGAATTTAAAAAAGGTGCAAAAAATCCCGTTTTTTATCCCAAAACAAAAACAGATCGGTTTTTTGGGATTTTTTGCCCATCCGATTTGTTGATAACACCTTGCATTTTAAATTTGAATCCAGCAATTTTGTTTTGTTTGAGGGATTTGGAAAGCTGTGTTTTCCCGCTTTTAATAAGAGACTTTCCAGAAATTCCATCCTTCTAAATTTTTTATTTTTTCTGAAATGGAGCAAATGCAGTGGTAACGAGAAAAGAGGGGGGTAGCAATGGAGGTAGAAGACGGAGAAGGTGCTCCTTCCAGTGCTGGCGCAACAGCATGCCAGGGGGATCGTCAGTTGCAGGCCCGTCAGGCTGTCATCGCGGGTAGGGCCCTGTGAATTAATAACGAACATCGTCGCCAATCGTCCTTCAGTGGTTAATGAAAAACGCATCTGCATCTACCCCCCCCCCCGCAGTCACGGCCACAAATGTCTCATCAGCATCATCACATCCGTTCCAACAGAAGCAAACCCCAAAAGTAATCGTGTACCCACCACGTGGATATCCCTTGTTGAAGACCTCTTTTTGACAAAATGCGGGGTTGGGGGCAGAAGGCATGTTAAAAGATCAAGGGTGATTTTGTCTGCTTGACGTCCAGTTTTGATGCATAGAGGGGGTGAAGTAAGCCCGGGCAAACGGCAAAAAAAACCGGGGGTCGGCAAGCCTTGCATGCCCCCTTTCTTTTAGCCCCCAGTTCGGGTGCAGGAAAGTCAGGACGACCCAAATCACCCGTGTTGTGATGATGATGTGAGAATTCGGATCCATCCTGGTTTTCGCAATTTGGTTGCGAGGCTTCATCATGGCAGGGGGAAACGATGGGGTATTTGTCAATAGGGGCCCCTGCTAAAAAAAGGGGAGGGGGGTCCAGAATTTCCGCTGATATGTTTCCCCGGCCAGCCAGGGTTCGCGCAAACCCCGGGCTCCTCGCTTATCCCCCGTAAAAAAGGTCCAGGACCCTTAAAAAAGGGCCGGGGCCTTCTTTTTGAGAAAACCCTCTGATTGACCCACGATGCCCATATCCGCCTTTGCTGTAAACGCAAAGGGAGAGGCAAAAACCCTTTGGGTGGTTAACCCCCAACCAACATGTATTCCCCCTGAGGGAATGCATGATTTGAAAGGGAAAGGGAACACTTGGCCAAAAAAGGCCAGACGACGCCAGGGCCCCCAAACCCAAACGTCACACCCTCTGCCCTCCGCCCCTCCTCCCGCCCCCAACCAAGCTTTTCCTCAGCTGCCCATGTTTTCTCAGAGTCTTTGATCGGGGTTTAGCCTCCCTTCACCCTCCACGTCGCCCGAGTACCACCAGCACCCCCAAAGGGGGACCCATCCTCCCCCTTTTTCCTTTTCCGCCATTTTGACACCGGGAAACGCCGTACGGGCGGCCAGTCTAGCACCAGCCTTCTGTTTTCCCCATTTTTTGGGAGCAGAAGAAAAAACCCCCCTTTAAACCCAACCATCCCAAAGCCAAAAGCCTGAATGTCGGCATTGCCAGGTTTTTGGGGCCTTTGGGAAATGTTGCCTTTCCTTTCTGGTGGACAAAATTTTGGGTTCCGCCCGTCATGGCCCCCCGCCTGCCCCCAAAAACCGGGATGCCGAGCAGGATTTTTGGGCCAGAAAAAGCCGCCCCTCCCCTGGCCAGCCAGTGTCACAAAAATTTCCCAAGCCGTTTTCTGCATCTGTGGGGGGAAAAGTCCAAATCTCACCACCGACACAGGAACAAGTAAAAACGGCCAAGGCCGCTAAAAATCTCGGGGGACAGCTCACGGGTGGCTGGGTGGATTCTCTGGGGGGACGGGGGCTCTCAGGCTCGGCGCAGGCTCTTAAAAAACCCAAGGGGATGGTGCAGGGCTTTTTTCCCCCAAGGCCCTGGTGGCATCACTTTTGCCCAGAGACCCAGGCCATTTTTAAAATTTTAATCTGCCTTGGGGGGACCGCCACACAAAGGTGGGAGCTGGGGAGGGCTCTAAGAAAACGAACCAAACGCGGGGCTGGGTGACAGAACCTTGTGCCGGGCAAGGGGGTGTGCGAAAAAGGGGGCAAAATTCCCCTGGCCCCCCTTAAGATCGGTAGGCTGGAGCACATCCCTTCCCCGGCAAAATTCATAAACCCTTTGTCGCCCCGGGAAATTTTCCTAAAGAGCAGGGGGTTTCTGGACTCCCGCTAAAGGGAAGGCTCGGGGGCCCGATTTGCATTTCCCCGCCTTTTTCGCCCCCGGGCTTTGTCCCCCCGGGTTTGCTTTCCCAGCTCACTCCCCCCCCCGTCAACCGTTCATTTTTGACGTGGCAACACGCTGGAATTCCACCCCCCACATGCCCCACGTTTGTGGCGGGCAGCACAATGCCTTTAAAACCCCAGTACGAAGGGGAACCAAAAGGGGCCTCCCATGAAGGGGTTTAAGGGCCCCTCGGGGTGTTAAAACCAGGGAGAGTGGGGGCCGGGTGAAAGAGCTTTGCACCATCCACCAGTTTTGAAAAAAGCCCCCAAAAATGGTCAGTGCGGACAATGCCCCTTTTTTTTTTTTTTTTTTTTTTTTTTTTTTTTTTTTTCCAGCATGAGAAATTTGGGGTGTTTTTAGTTTTGGAACGATCTTTGGGCCCACTCTGAAACCAACAGGTCCGCCAGCGACGGAGGAGGAGGGGGACACAGATGGGGGACACGGACCTTTCTCCCCGTTAAAAATCCACAAGGCCCGACAGTTTAAAAATTTCCCATGGGTTTCTTCTTTGGGGCAGTGGTTGGGGGCCCAAAGGCTAGTTAAAGGGGGGCGCATCAGTTTCTCAGGGTGCATAATCTCAGGCAAGTAAAGGGCCCTGTTTTTAAAGGGCTGTGCCAGAGGCCAAGAGGAGGAGGGGGAAATTTCCCCTAGACCCCGATGTTACCGCCCGCCCCCTCCCTTGAAAGAGGTTGGCGCAAATTTTGAGGGGGGAGGAGGAAGATGAGGAAGATCATTTGCTAGTGCCCCTCGCCCCAGGGGCCTTGGGATATAAAGGGGGGGGGGCCCCCAACTCTCCCCATGAGTGCTTGGATGCTCCATTTCCTCCAAAGTCCTCGCTTTAAAGGGCCCCAAAAAATTGAACAACAGTTACGGGGGGCCACCCTCCTGGACCCCCGGGTTACAAAAACAAAATCACACCTTTTCCCTTCCCCCCCACCCAAATAGAAGTAAAAAAGCAGGAAATGGAGACCTTGCGGGTTTATCCCAAAAAGGGGACATCTTTGGATTGCTTCACGTTCCCCAAATTTTCACGGTTTTTGGGAAAAAAATTTAGCGACGTACAGCAGTAGAGTGCCAATAGGCGTTTTTTGGCCCGCAAACCGGCAAAGGTTTGGGAAAGCCTAATGGGGAAAACCCCTGGGAATTTTTTTGTTTACCACCTCACCCAAGCATGCCCAAACAGGGGGAAAACATCCCAAAACACCCGGATCACCCTTTAAAATTTTGGTGCCGGGCTATCTGCGTCTCAACACCGATGTTTTTTTCATGTGTTCCGGAAACCCAAAAGACTTCTGGGTATCCCCAAATACGAAAAGGGCCCCACTGGGTCGCCCCGCCCTAGAGGGGTTGTCCTGCCCCGCAGCCACGTAAAATCTAGCGGGCCTTTACACAGCTGGAGGAGCTTACAGACAAACGCATCCCCGGGTTTCCACCCAGATAATGTGGATCGTTTGGGCTTTTATCAAGATAATCAGGCATGGATCTTGTGATGTTGTGGCCCCAATTGCCGGGGTCACCGAAATTTTTTTGGGCCCGGGTTTCTTTCCCCATTCCTTTTCCCAAAAAGAAATTTTCCTCTTAAAAACTTTTTTTTAAAAAGATCATTTTTTACTGCAAAATTTTTTTCCTTTTCCCAAAAGGGTTTTTTTTGCTGGTTTTGGCGGGGGGGAAAACGGGAAAAAAAACCGCAAGGGTTTATTTTACAACAGTTTCATTTAAAATTTATCTTTAAAAAGGGTTTTCCTTTTCAATTTGTTTTTTAGGGCATGTTGCTGTGAGAAACCGGTTAAGTTTTGGGCCTTTGGAACGAAAAGTGGATTTTAAGTGGCATTTCTCCCTCACAATTTTTAATAGGGGCTGAGAAGTCATATTTTTTTAATTTTTTTGGGGGTATGTTCTGTGAGATAAAAGCAATAATCATGGTCCTTTGGAACAAAATGTGGCTTTCCTTTTAAATTTGGGATTTCTCCCTCACAAATTTTTTAAAAGTGGGCTGAGAAGTCATTTTTAAAAATTTTTTGGGCCCTGCTGTTTTGAAAAAGCAGCAATACTAAGGGCCATTATAAAAAAATATTGTTTCTAACAGACCCTTTTTTCTTCACTTTTTGACCAAAAATGGCTTTAAGGGTCATGCTTTGAAATTTTTTGGGGGGATTTTCTTTCAAATGCAGCAATAAATACAGGTCCCATTCGAAAAAAAGTTGTTTTTCTAAAAGACATTTGTTCTTCACAAATTTTCAAAAGGGGGCTCATGGGGCATGCTTTGAATTTTTGGGGGGATTTTGCTGTGGGCATGAGTCCCATACTAAGGTCCTATTCTTTAAAAAAATTTTTTTCTAACAGACATTTGTTCTTCACAAAATTTTCCAAAGTGGGGTCAAGGGTCATGCTTTGAAATTTTTTGGGGGGATTTTGCTGTGACAAAGCACTATACTACAGGTTCCCCAATTTTTAAAAAAAAGTTTTTTCAAAAAAGACATTTGTTTTCACAATTGTCCCCAAATTTGGCCCCAAGGGGCATGCTTTTAAAATTTTTGGGGGGATTTTGCTGTTACAACAGCTATTCTACAGGGCCTATTCTAAAAAATGTTGTTTTTAACAGCACAATTTTTTTTTTTCTTCAATTTTCCAAAATGACTCAAGGGGGATGCCCTTTTAATTTTTTTTGGGGATTTTTTGTGACATGCAGCCCATACTTTGAAAGGTTCCAAATTTTAAAAAATGTTGTTTTTAACAGACTTTGTTCTTCACAATTTTCCAAAATGACTCAAGGGGATGCTTTTTAATTTTTTGGGGGGATTTTTCGTGACATGCAGCTAAAACTAGAGGTCCTATTCTAAAAAAATTTTTTTCTAACAAAAAATTTTTTTCTTTACAATTGGGAAGAAATGGCCAAGGGTTATGGGGCTGTCCAAAAAAAGGAATAGGGGAGGACACGGGAATGGACACATATTTTCAAAAGACTTGTATTTGCAAAATCTTTAAAAATAAGGGTATTTAAACCCCGATTGAGGAAAACCCAAATTTAAAACAAAAAAAAGGAAAAAAACAAAGACATGGGGGATTCCATCCTATTTTTTAAAAAAGTGTTTTCTAAAAATTTAAAGAAATAAAAAAAATTGCATGTACAAAAAAACTTGTTAAAAAAAAAATTTCCCCGAATTGTACAAGGGAAATTTCAGGAAAAATTGAAACCCGATGTAGGTTTTCAAGGACCCTGGGGGATGGGGCATGGGCAGAGAAAAAAAGAAACCCTTTTCCCCCAGCACGTTTTATAAAAAAAGAAAAAAGAATGCCCAAAATAAAGGGGACCTGCGTGTAAAGGGGGTTAACCCCCCATTTTTCCCCAAATGAAACTCAATTGGTCCCCACTCATACGGGGGGACAAGGGGCTACCCAGGTATTGACTGGTAAATGAGGAAGGTGGGGTTCCACACTTCCCCCTTCCGCACTCTGCCCTTTAGCACGACAATTTTCCCTTGCTGGTCATCAGGGCATTTTAACCTGCTGTTAATAGATTCGGACGCCACCTGGGCTTCAACCCCACCCCTTTTAACTCCGGGGCCCCGGGGCATTCTGTGGCCCCGGCAGGTATAGTCCCCAAAGTTTCCCTTCAACTAAAATTGGGGGTTGAAAGACTCCTTTTTTCCCGGGAAATTTTTAAAAGTGGGGGGGCATGCAGGGTTTTGGGGGTCATGCTGGGGGCCCAGGGCGGTATACCCAAAGTCCAGTGGGAAAATAAAAAAGGTGGGTTAAAGACTCCTTTTTTTGGCAAATTTTTTAAAAGGGGGGGGTAATTCGGGGTTTGGGGGGGATGCTGTGGGGCCCCGGGCAGGGAAAAACAATGTCCCCTTTTAAGTAAGATTTTTTTTTTCAAATTTATACTGCCTTTGGCACTTTTTCAATTTTTGGGTGATGCGGGTTTTTAAGGGGTCAGGCTGGGTCAAAGGGACAGGGATAGTAAAATGGTCTGTCACTTTTTTTCGGTGACTTTAAAACCCTTTTAAGTTTTTTTGCCTAAAAGAAAAAACACTTTACCTTTTGGACTTTTTGTGGTTTTAATTTTCAGCTTTTTCCAGCCTTGTTTGGGTTTTAAAAATTAAAGGTGTTTTTTGCTCCCCCAAGATTTAAGGGGTTCTTTCGCCATAATCGACCTCCCCTTTTCGAAAAACCTTATCGATAGCGGCCCGATATCGATTTACCGATCGATCTCGATAGCCAACGCAATCGCTAAAAACACTAATAAAATATACAGATAAAAGTCGGGGGTGCAAACATAAGTAGGGGTTTAAAAAGAAAAAGGGCAGAAAAAATTGCCCAATTCCCTTTTGGTTTGTGGCCCAAAGGGGGGAAATTATGGGGCCCGGGGTTTCTGGGTGTGCCTTGGGTCCCCCCCCCCCCCTCCGGATAAAACAGTTGACCCCCCCGGGGGCCCCTGTTTTTATCTGTGGGGGGGACACCCAACGGGCCCCCCCCACTACACTCCCCCACCCCACCCCGGGGGGAGGGCCCTATGAACTCCCCCCTTTCGGGTCATGAAATTTCTGACTAAAAAAAACCAAAAATAAAACCAAAAACCCCGGCAGGGCTTTGGCGCAGAACCGACCCGGTGGCACCCTTTCGGGAACCAGTTTGGCCCTTACACTACCCCCCTCATCCCCGACCCCCCCCTATCCTGGTGTTCTCAAATCCATTCTAAAAATTTCTCAGTACCATGGCCCAAAAAAAACCCGGGAGTAGCAGGGGGCTGTGCAAAAAAGGGTTCACATTTAAAATTTAAATGGGGGGTAAAACCCACTTTTCCCCAAAATTTTCTCTTTAAATCTGGGTCGGTTTCTTTCAAGTTTTTTGAAGTTTGGGGTTTTTGGGAGCGCAAAAGTCTTGGGGTTTAATTTAAAGGGGGAGGGAAGCTTCTTTTGAGGGTCCACATTCCCTGCTTTGCTAACTTCCTATAAAAGGGCTTTTAAAAAGGGGTTTTTGGCTGTGTGTTTAAACTTAAAAATTGATTTTTCCTAGGGGTTTGGGGGCCTTTTTTGGAGACTGATAGATTTGAAGTTGGAGAATACTGTCATATAATTAAATTTTTTCCCTACACTTTAAAAGCCAAAAAGTAAAAATCAAGCATGTGGGAAAACCCTTAAAAAACTTTTAAGGGAGAGCTGGCCAGGGGGATCGGAGAAGGCGAAGCTTAAAAATTTTTTTTAAAGAAGCATCAAATCGCTGTAGGGCCGCGGGGAAAGGGGGGGGAAAAGGGGGGAAGGGAAAACCAGACAACGGTGGGGGTTTTTAAAAAGGGAAATAAAGATATTGTGTTTGTCCGACTCGCTTTGACTCTGCATTCAAGGGCTTTTTTTAACATTTTTTTCACCCATTTTTTTGGTGAAATTTAGTTTGGAAATTTTGTGCAGCCTGAAATTATATTAGGATACAGACCCTTTTCTAGTAACTGCGGGTGTTTTTGGGTGCAAATTTCACCCTTTTTTTATCGGTACACAAATTTTTTAATTCGGTTTTTCTTCATTTTGGGCACAGTCAGTTTTGTTCAAAGCCATTTTGTATTTTACAATAGGAACAGAATTTTCTAGCCCCAAAGGGTTTGTTTTTTAATGGGTTGCAAAAAACCACGTTTTATTATCCGTACACAATTTAATTGATTTAGTTCACTTTGGCGCAGGCCATTTTGTTAAAAGACCCATTTTATACGAATTTTTCCACCCCAAAAATTTTTTTTAGAAATTTGGGTGTTGTTTTATAAGTGCAAAAACCACCTATTTTTAAACAGTACCCCAATTTTAATTACGTTTTTTTCCCACTTTTTGGCGCAGCTCATTTTTTTGTTCCAAGACCCACTTTGTTTTAAACCATAGGTAAGAACTTTTTCTAGCCCACTGCGGGTGTATTTTTAGGTGAAAAACCCTCTTTAAAAATTTTTTTTCCCCTTTTTTTAACAAAATTTTTAATTAGGTTTTGTTAAATTTTGGGGCGGGGGGCTTTTTTTGTTGAAAGACCCATTTTGGGTACGGATTTTACCTTTACAAAATTTGCTGGGAAATTGGTGTTTTTTCATAGGGGGAAAAAAACACCTATTAAAATTTTCCTTTACAAAATTTTTTTTTTACGTGTTTTTTCACTTTGGCACTTTTCATTTTTGTTAAAAAGCCCAAAAATTTTTGTATTTTAAAAATAGGATAAAAGAAACTTTTTTTTAAAAACCGCAGGGAATTTCATGGGTTGCAAAAAAACTCCCTTTATTTTTAAATCATTTCCCAAAATTTTAAATTTACTTGGTTTTTCATTTTGGCACAGCCCTTTTTTTGTTGAAGACCCCATCTTGTACTTATTTTCCCATACAAAAATTTGCTTTAAATTGGTGTTTATTTCAAAAGGGAAAAAAACCCACCCTATTTTTAAACAGTACAAAATTTTAACAACGTTTTTTTCCCACTTTGGGGAAAAGCAGAGTTTTTTTTTAAAGACCTTTTTGGTACTTACAAAGAATACAGAATTTTTTAGCACCGAGGTGTATTTATAGGTGAAAAAACCCCCTTTTTAAAAACCGTACACAATTTAATTTTTTTTGTTCACTTTGGGGGCCCCGGGCCTTTTCTTAAAAAAACCCAAATCTTTTTAGGATATTCCCAAACAAAAAATTCTAGAAAATTTGGTTTTTGTATTTCATGGGTCCCAAATACCCCCTTTTAATTTATCAGTAAAATTTTTAATTAGTTTTTTTCACTTTGGCGCACCCGGGTTTTTGTTGAAAGACCCATCTTGAAACTTAAAATTAACCATAAAAATTTTTTGATAGAATTGCAGGTATATTTTCATGGGTCCAAAACCCCCTTTTATTACCCTTTATACATTTCAAAAAAGTTGTTTTTTTTTAAAATTTTGGGTTGTGGCCCAGTTTTTTTCCTAGAGCCACCTTGTTTTAAAAATTTGAATACAGTTTTTTTTGTAGTTACTGTTGGTGTTTTTCATTGTGCAAAAACCCCGTTTGTTATCCGTAAAAATTTTAAAATACTGTATTGCACGGGGTTTGGGACCCTATTTTTTCCAAAAAAATAAAACTTGTCCGACAATTCTGATAGAAAAATTTTTTTGGCAACTTTTTTTCTTTGCCCATTGCTAAAAAAAAAAGCAATTTCTCACCCTTTTAATTTTTTGAATATTTTTATTGGCTCTTTTAAAACTCAGTTTCCGCAGATAGGCACTGTTTGTAGTTTGTTAAAAACTATCAATTCCATTTCCTACGGGGCTTAGGTAAACCTGGGACTGAAGGAAAACACTGTTTTTTTTGTCAAAAGGTTCTTCCCCCAGCCCCGCTTTTCCCTTCACAGGTATTCGCTAAAACATTTCATTTTCTAATCCTTTTGGGCTTTTGGGGAAATTTAGGGGGAAATTTAAAGAATAGCTGTGTTTTTCCCAGTCAAAAATTTTTTCCCATATTTTCTTTTTTTTTAAATCTTTCTAAACCCTTGGGCGAAATGCAGGTGGAAAGCAGAAAAAGAGGGGTGTGGGACAGGGTTTAGGGGTTTACGAGAGAAGGTGCCCTTCCATGCTGGTGGGCTTAAACGCATGCCAGGGACGTCCGGTTTTCCCGGGGCCGTTTAGGCCTGTCATCGGGGTCAGGGGCCCCGTGAATCTGAGTAACGAACAGCGTCCCAAACTGTTTTCATTGGGTTTAAAGCAACCGGGATCCAGCAGTCTTTCCTTTGCCCTCCTCCCAGTCACGGCCCCCAAAAAAGTCCCTCAAACACATCTTTAGCAAACCCTCCAACAGGAAAACGGGAAAGGGTGCCCCAAAGGCAACCGTGTACCCCCCCTGGGGATAATCCATTTTCTTTAAAACCCCTTTGATGATAAAAACGGGTTTGGGGGTCAGGAAAAGGGATGTTTTAAAAAATCAAGAGGCCAAAAAAGGATGATTTTTGTCCCCCCTGACGCCCCGTTAAAGATGCCATCAAAGAGGGGGAAGGAACCGGTTTAATCGGGGAAAAAAACCCGGGGGGGCGGGAACCCCCCGTTTCAAATGCCTCTTGCTTGGACCCCAGCTCCTTAAAGCAGAAAAAGTCAGGATGACCAAATTTACCTGTGTTGAGATGATTTAAAGAAGGGCGACAATTTCGGGTTTCCCAAAGGGTTTTTTTTGCAGAATTTGCTTGCGGGGCGCTTCTCTCTGGACAGGGGGAAGACGATGGGGTAGGGTCAGTAGGGGGGCCCGCCTTTAAAAAGGGAGGGACGGGGGGGAGAAGGGCCACTAAGATGATTCCGCCAGTCACGATCAGCCCAAACACCCCCCTCCCCCGCTTATTGCCGTTG
Source organism: Phyllomedusa bahiana (assembly GCA_025379985.1). Lineage (NCBI taxonomy): Eukaryota > Metazoa > Chordata > Amphibia > Anura > Hylidae > Phyllomedusa > Phyllomedusa bahiana. The sequence goes on from JAODAL010009976.1 coordinate 74,580, forward strand.
AAAAGGTCCAGGGGCCTCTCAAGCCTGGCCTTTTTCGAGCAAACCTCTGGGTTCACCCCGCCCATGTCATATGCCGCCTTTTTCCGTAAACGCATTTAGTAGAGGCAAGAACCTTGGGGTTTAAACCCCACCAACAGGGCTAATCACATGCCGCGATGCAGAGTTTTAAAAAGGAGGGGAACCCCTTGGCCAAAAAAGGGACCTGATGCCGGGGGTTTTCCCAATTTCTGGCACACCCCGTCTCCGCCCCCCTCCTCCTCCGCCACCACCAAACGTTCCCCCAGCTTTCCCCTGTCTCTCAATCATGACAGGGTCGCCTTTTCGCTTTAGCCTCCACCGTCGCCGAGTACCACCACACCCCAAAAGACCCATCCAAACCCCTTTTTCCTTCCCCCGTTTGAAGACCCCCACGCCGTAAAACGGCCAGTCAGCAGCCCGCCTTCTGCTTTCCCGGGGTTTTTTTAGCCAAAAAAAGAAAAAACTTTAAACCCCAAAACCCCCCAAAAACCCAAAAAACCGAAGGGCGGCCCTTTTCCCAGGCTTTTGGCCTTGGGAAAAAATTTCCTTTCGTCTGGTTTGGGCACCCGATGGGTTCCGCCACGTAAAGGGGGCCTTGGCCCGCCCCCCAAATTCCAGATCCAAGCAGGGATTTCTTTCCAGAAAAGCCCTCCCTGCCCCCCCCAGGCCCCGTTTTCATCTAAAATTTTTAAGCGCGTTTTTCTGCATCTGGGGTCCGGAAAAAACCATTTTTACCAAACCCCACTGGACCCAGTAAGCACGGCCCTGGGCCCCTAATTTTTTTTGTGACAGCCACTGGGTGGCTGGGTGGGGTCTTTTTTGGTGGGGGGGCCCCTCAGGCTCGGCGCACCCTCTTTAAAACCCCAGGGGTGGGCAGGGTTCTTTTTCCCCCGGGCCTTGGTGGCTTTACGTTGGGCCCCCGGGGAAACCATCCCCGTTGAAATTAAAACTGTCTTGGAACCGTCCCACACACAGGGCCAGGAGCCCTTGGGCGGCTCCCCCGCAACGAGATCCCGGGGCTGGGTGGGGGACCAAAAAACCTTTTTGCCAGGGAAGTGGTGGGCATTTAAAGGGCGAAAAACTGCTGGCCCGCCCTTAAGATCGGTAGGCCCGGAGCCCCATCCCCCTTGCCCGGCACATGTCAAAGAACCTTTTCATCCAAAATTTCCCAAAGCCTACCCCCGGGTTTTGGAAATGCCTGCTGAGGAAGGGGGGAGGTTGGTTTTGCACTTCCGCAATTCGCCCCCGCTTCGTCCCGCCCCGGCCCATTGCAAGCAACGGTCAGCCACCTCCCCACAACTGTTTCATTGTTGAGTGGCAACACGCTGGAATTTTTCCCCCCTCCCATTCTTTCCCGCGATTGTGGCAGCAGCGCAATGCCCCTTACGCCGTTTCAAAGGGGCACATGGCCCCAACAAGCAACGGGGCGGACCCGGGGTTTTTGAGCCACCGGAAGGGGGGCAGGTGGGAAAAAGTTCTTTTCAACCCCCCCTTTCCCGTTTTTAAAAAAAAGCCAACCAAAAAAATCAGTTTCGGACCCAAAGGGCCCCTTTTCAAACATGAGGGATTGTGGGGATCTTAGTTCTGGGAAAGATCGTTGGAAAACTTGAAACATCCGGTTTCCCCCTAGCGACAGAGGGGAGATGGACACAGATCGGACCCGGAGCCTTTTCTCTCCCTCGAATCCACAAGGCCCCGAAAGTTTTTTTCAAAATTTTTTTTGGTCTTTTATTAGGGTGGTTCGGGGTCCAGGGTAGTGGGAAGGCGCGCCTCAGCCCTCAGGGTGAAACATCTGAGGGCAAATCAGGGGTGTTTTTGAAGCTGGGGCCGGAGGGAAACGGAGGATGAAAGAGGAAAGGGGGAGGGGATTCCTTTGGGGCAACCCCACTTACGCCCCCCTTTCCCTTTGGGAAAAAGTTTGGGGGCGAATTTGAAGGGGGAGGGGGAGATGAGGAAATCAGTTTTTCTTTGTTTCCCCCTCGACCCCGAGGCTTGGGGGGCCCCCCTCCCGGGATCCCCCGGTTTCAAAAAAAAAAAATCAGCACTTTCCCCTTTCCCCCCACCCAAATAGAAAAGTAAAAAAGCAGGAAATTGGGGACCTTTGCTGATTGATCAACTGAGACATCTGTTTCGTCTGCTTAGTTCTTCAGATGTCACGGTGGAACAATGTCAGCGACGTGAAAAGCAGTTTGAGTGGGCCCAAAAGCCCTAGCGGCCCGCCAGGGAATGTTTCCCGAACATAAGGGGTTGGGCCTATGGCAACTTTATTTAACCTTTACCAAGATGTAAAAGCGGGCAAAACATTCAACACACAGAAAACCAGCTTTTAAGGGTCATGGTGCCGATTTCTGGTCTCAACACCCCTGTTTTTGGGGTGTGTTTTCCCGACCCCAAAAGATTCTGGGTTTCCAAAATGGATGAATGGCCCCCAGCTCACTCGCCATGGGCCCTAGAGGTGTTGTCCGCCCAGCAGCCAGCGTAAAATCTGAGCGGAACCCTTTACACAGCTTTGGGGGATCATTACAACAAACGCTTTTGGCTTTCCCCCAGATAATGTGGGGGGTTTTACTTTCCCTCAAAATGAAACAGGCATGGGAACTCTGTGTTTTTGTGGCCCCAATTTCCGAGGTCCCCCGTTAAATTTCCGATTTTTATTCAAATTCCTCTTTTAAACAAAAGGTCCCCTTTTTAAAAAATTTTTTTTAAAATGATCATTTTTACTGCCAAAATTTTTTTTCTCATTTCCCAAAAAATTTTATTTTTGCTGGTTTTGCAGTGGGGAGAGGGAAAAAAACACCAAGGTTTCATTACAAAAAACCCTATTCCCTTTTAAATCACTTCATCTTTAGAAATTTTTTTTTTAATGTCAATGGGTTTTTGGGGGCATTTGTTGTGAATACAGTTTTAAAATTTTGGTCCTTTGGGAAAAAAAAAGTGGCTTCTAAGTGGCATTTCTCCCCCACAATTTTTAACAGTGGCGGGAGAAATCATTTTTATAATTTTTTGGGGCCGGGGGCATAAAAGCTGTGGATACAGCTATAATCATTTGGGCCCTTTTGGAAAAGAATGTGGCTTCTAATGGCATTTTTTCCCCTCACAATTTTTTTAAAAATGGGGTGAGAATTCCCTTTTTTTAAAAATTTTTTTGGGGCATGCTGTTTGAAATTTCAAACAAAAAACAGGTTTCCCATTTAAAAAAAGGGGGTTTCTAAAAAAGACATTTTTCTTCACAATTGTCAAAAAGTTTGGTCAAGGGGGCCCTGTTTTGAATTTTTGGGGGGATTTTTCTGTGAAAGCCCGCTAACTACAGGTCCTATTCCCAAAAAATGTTGTTTTCTAACAGACATTTGTTCTTTAAAATTTCAAAAAAATGGCTCAAGGGCATGTTTTGAAAATTTTGGGGGGATGTTTCTTTTAAATTCCCCTATCACAAGTCCTAATTGGGAAAAAAAGTGGTTTTTAAAAAACTTTTGGGTCTTCAAAATTGTCAAAGAGTGGCCAAGGGGTTTGATGGTCTGTCAGAAACAGGAATGGGTAGGACACTTTTTAATGGACACATATTGAAAAAATTATTTTTTTGGGAAGATCTTTAAATAGCTACAATCCCTGTAGTGAGACAACCAATTTTAATACTTTTAAAAAAAGAGAAACGGTGTGGTGGGATTCCTCCTATTTTTAAAAATGTTTTTTTTCTAAATTAAATACTAAAAACGGGAAAAGCACAAAAAGTTGATACAAATATTCCCTGAATTTTACAATGGAGGTACGGGAAGATTAAACAAGTAGGTTACCCGGGGAAGTTATAGTCAATGTCCAGTAAACTAAAATGGGGGTTTTAAAAAAGACTCTTTTTTCCGGCATTTTTTAAATCTGGGGGTTTGACGGGTTGGGGGCTCATGCTTTGCCCGGACAGATATAGTCAAGTCCAGTTAAAATAAAATGGTGGTTGAAAGACCCCTTTTTTCCCGGGACTTTTTTAAATCTGGGTCAGACAGGGTTTTTGGTATATGTGGTACGAAAGGTATAGTCAATTTCCATTTAAATAAAAGGGGGGGTTCAAAGATCCTTTTTCCGGAACTTTTTAAAATGGGGGCATGCGGTTTGAGGGGCATGCTGCGGTTACAGGCCCTGTAAGTCAAAGTCCAGTTTTAAAATAAAATGGGGGGTTCAAAGATCCTTTTTTGGGACTTTTAATCTGGGGTCAGCAGGGTTTTAGGGGAGCTGCGGTACAGGGCTGTATAGTAATGTCCAGTTCAACTAAAATGGTTGGTTTAAAGATCTTTTTTGGCACTTTTTTAAATTTTGGGTCAGAAAGGTTTTTTAAGGGGCATCCCGCTTCCAGGACAGGCTTTCAATTTCCGTTGAAATAAAATGATGGTTCAAAAATATGCCTTTTGGACTTTTTTTTAAATTTGGGGTCATGCAGATTTTTGGGGCAAACGTGGGACAAAACAGGGGTAGTGAAAAGGGCTTTTAATTTTTTTTGTGCTCTTTTTTGCTTTTTTGTTGCCTAAGATGTCATGTATCCATTTATGTTGTGGATTTTAAATTCCCCTTCTATCCCTTTTTGGGTGTAAGAATGAAGGGTTGTTCCCCTCCCCATAGACTTTAAAGGTCATGACGAAATCTATTATCGAAATATCGGAAAAGTCTTGATAATTGACGATATCGCTATCGACCCGATGACGATAGTTGACATAATCGCTCATCACTAGTCCTTGGTTCAAATCCCTGTAGGAACTTAACAAGTGGATTTTTTTTTCTCTTTATCAATGCACAGACCTCACTGAGGTTTCTTTTTTTTTATCTGCACTGTTTGACGTTTTACGAACTAGTCCAACGGACAGAAGTAGAATGACAGCTACGGGGGTTTGAACACTCAGTAGCTACCTGAGAAGAGAGTAGATGTCGGAGCATGTGCGACCAGGACTGAGGAGCTCACAGCCCTGGTCGTATCCCCTGGAGATGAGATGTAAACAATGGATCACTAAAGGAACAGCTAAAACAAAAACGGTGCAAAATTCTTAATAATGATGAATGGTGAAAATGTTTATTATTTCATTTTCAAACTTCCCACGTCAATTTTACTTTGTGGCAAAACCCCTTTAAACTTAGCGTTAATTACCTGAAACTTAAGAATATTAATATGTACATAACCATGTAAAATTCTGGATCCTGGCTGGTGGCGGCTCTGAGGTAGGAGCTGGGGTCTTCCCTCAAGCAGATTGGTTCTTGACTTGTGGGTTTCAGGGCATTAACCAGTTGGGAGACTGGGCTTTAAATCCTTATCTCCCTCCCTTCACCCACATTTTACCCACCTTTGGTTGAACTTGATGGACACAAGTCTTTTTTCAACCATACTATGTAACTATTAGTTGGAAGGTGTGGGGAATTTGGGGTTTCCTGAGGAATATTTGTATATTTTATGTAAACCTAACTGTTTGGTGTCCTTTCTTTGGAAGTAGTTTCTCTTTATCTCCATGTGTTATTGTATGTTTTATATTTTATATTTTATGTGGCTATGATAAAGGCGTGTTTTTATATTGTTTGCTTTTGTGGCAGCCTTTTTTGTAGGTGTTTGATTTATCTTTGATGCTATTCACTAATATAATTCAGTTCAAGCCCATATTTTGGTTTAAGTGTATTTTTTCTGCATAAAGATGATCAACATTTTTGTGATCCTTTTAAGTTGTTCAAGGGAAATATGAAGTTGTGCAAAAAAGTTGCTATGAATTTTCAGCATTACTTAACGTAAGAATTCAAGTGCACAGTCAGGATTTCATGTCTGATATCTTTAATAAAAAATAAGAGAACTATAGTTCTATAACTCATATTGCATGAGTTTCACCTTGTACCATGTTTCCTTGTGATTTCATTTCCTGTTATTTTGAAAATTCTAGCCTAATATTGATAAAGTAAGAATCCCAAGATTCCAAAGTAGCAAAGGACATTGAAGATGTGATATATGTATGGACATGTACGGAGTTATTTGTTGCTTCTGAACTCAAACATCATTCTGTCTGAATATATTAAAAGCATTCTCATGCATGAAAGTCTGTATTTGTATTCTGAGGGTGTCACTGTATAACATATAGTAGCCTACTTCATCTATAGACTTCCACGTGAAGAGTAAAAATATAATAAACCTGTATTAGTATTTTTTTTTTCTTGCTGTGCTGCCATCTGTATAAGAAAATGCAACAGGCAATATTTTCCTATTTCTAAAAAAGAAAGGTATACCAGAATATATCTGCCATGCGGATGCCAAAAGTGCATTGTTTTGGTATCTGAGAAGTCTATGGGTGTCAAAGACCCATTTAGCATACAGTATGTATTGGAAATATTTCCCGATGTATATAATGAACATGCACACCAACCACTTTGTGAATGTAGTCTGAAATAGCTACATTGACAGTCAAATATATGTGAGGTATGTAAAAGTTTTATTGCAGTTATCTTTACCTGGGAAAGTAGTGTGAGTGTTAGACTATTTAGTGGTAATAGGAAGGTTAGATTGAGTAGGCTATAGGTTAGCATTAAGGTTTCTTTCCTCAGTTAGTCTACCCGGATACAGCGGTGTCACACTGCCCAGCCAATAGGGAGCTAGACCTCTGTGGAGCAGAAGGGGGGTTAGCTGCAAGTTGCGGGGGAAATCAAAGTTATCTAGGGAGAAATGTAGTTTTTAGAGTCAGTCTGTTGGAGATTCTGCTAGAGTATGCTCAGGGGAGGCAGATAGTAGCAGGACACCTCAATCCAGCTGAAATGCGGGGCAGCAGATATTCCTGGAAAGGAAAGGAGAAGCCTAGGAAGCCTTAAAGGACGTTGTATATAGTTCAGTGTTTGTCAGCAAGCAAGCCGGGATGTAGCCGGGGCCGAAACCTGTCTTCCGGCCGCAGCGTATAGGAGAAGGGGCCACAAGGGTCCTCAAAGGTGGCAGCAGGAGTAGCCAAACTGGACGGAGTGGAAGAGCCAATTATGCAAGTCGGGTTAAAACAGCAGTGAGGTAGGTGTGAAGGATAGCCCTCTTGGGTACTGCCGGGCGTGTGAGTGAATGCTGCAAGAGCTGCATGAATCTCCATACGAATGACAAGAGTGTTCTGCATTCGTCATTGTTGGAAGACAAGGAAAGTAAAGCCACAGTTCTCCCAGTCAGCAGTTGTCTTGTCTGTCCCACATCGTCTCTCCCCGCAATACAAAAGAACCTAAAGGAGTGGCACCCACCATTCTTATATTTGGCGTAGTCGGCAGGATTGCGGTAACTGAGAGGACGAAGACACACAGACACACGTGGTGGGAGAGGGTGTCTCCCCACCCGCAGGTGTGCCGGCGAAGTCTAGAGTACCGTGGGACTGGAACTGAAAGTGTACGGGACGGCGTCGTGTAAAGTGTACAGAGACTGTTCGTGGATTTCCAGGCCGAGCAGAGGGACTGCGAATCAGCAATGGCGCAGTGAGTAACCTGCAGAATGTGCCTGAAGACACCAGTACGGGATGGCTGGATAATGAGGGGGCCAGTGCTGGGTGTAGGAAGATGGTGGTCTGGCACGGTGAGGAAGAAGAGGGGCGTGACCAGCAAAAAGGGCGCCAAGAGTTTCCTGCCGAAGAACAGCCAGTTGGAGCGCACAGAGCCAAGCGCGTGAAAAGAGGGGTAGCTCCGCCCTTGGGAGGCTCTTTAAAAAGTTGAGGAAAGCACCAGAAACGGGAGGGGGGTTTAAGAGGGACTCTAGCTGCAGAGAAGTCAATTGCTGAAAAGACTGTGCGCAACATATTGGAATGGCTGACCAGAAACCCCCAGAGGCCTGACAAGAGGCCGAGCAGGCCCCCCACCCCGCCCAAACACCACTGAGGGACCGAGAGGAAGGCACCGGGGCCCACCGCCGAACCTGACCGAGGAAACGCGCCCATACCACATACCGGGGGTGCAAAGACAGCTGGAACCGGGCCTACCATTCATGAATTTCCGAGGGTGGCTGGCGGGGGAGGGGGAAAGAGGACCACCGGGGAGAGGTCATTGATTTTCGACCGAGGGGGACTTTATCCACCCTTGAGGACGAAAACCGGGGAGGTACTTTCAGCGTATAGGAGAAAGGGCCACAAGGGGTCCCAAAGGCGGCAGCAGAGTAGCCAAACCTGAAGGGAGGAAGACCCACTTATGCAATCGGGTTAAAACAGCAGGAGGTGGCGTTAAGGGATAGCCCCCTCGGATGCGGGGCGTGTGAGTGAATGCGAAAAGACTGCATAAACCTACAATTGACAAGGTTCACAATCGCGTTGTTGGAAACAAGGAAAGAAAAGCCAAGTTCTCCCCATCAGCATTGTCTTGTCTTGTTTTTTCACCCCGGTACACCTCACCACAAGTGATCCCACATCGTCTACCCCGCAATACAAAAAGAACCAAAGGGGAGGGATTAAATTCTTACATATACAACATACACAAAATACAATGGCCTTAAGATATAATATTTTCAACATACTATAGTTTTAACTGGGACATTATGGGCGACATGTCAGATTGGGTTTTTGCCGGTTTTGCCCCATTTTTTGGGGGTTTTTTTTGCCCCCAAAAAAGGGGTTGAAAACCCATTTTCTAAAAAATGAACTAAAAGCCCCAAAAAAACATGTGCATTTTACGGCAGGGCACGAAAATTTTTAAAAATTGCACCAAAGAGCACATCAAATATTTACAATGAATTATGCGTTCTTTTTGCTATCCCCAAGGGGCCTCCCCAAAAGAAAGTGATTTCCTTCCAGCATTTCCCTTCTTACTGTTGATGTAAGGGACTGCTTTTATCTGTTTATGCAACTCAAAATTTAAATTTTAATTTTCATTATTTGGATGACTTTTTGGGGCCCAAATTAATTTACCAGCCCCTTCCATAGAGTTTATGGTTTCAACATAAAAAGGTTTTTCCCGGAACTAATTAATATTTTATGTTGAGGACCACTGTATATAAAATCTTTACAACATAGCAATAAACCAGAAAAAATATAGCACACAAATGGGTTTAGGGAAACAAAATGAAGCTTTCGGGAAACTACAAAAAATGCGAATGGGGTTTTTGTCGCCCAGGCGCCTTTTTCCCCTTTGCCACTTTGTAGCAAAAAATGGCCTGAATCTTGAACCCTTCTACTGCGGTATAAAATTTAGCCTTTTCTGGCTACAAAGAAACATTTTTTGGTCGGGTAAACCACTTAAAATTTTTATACCTGTTTTAGCGAAATTTGCCCCCGGATTTCCATAGAAGCTAGAAATGTGTAACTTTGTACAGTTGTAGTGCAACACGCCTCCAGCACGCCCCCTGATCTCAGGCACATTACAAAGTTTTTTGGGCTTTTCCTTAATTCGCCGATTTGGGGATTTCGCCTCAAAAAAAAAAAGGGCGAATGGGGCTCCACTAGTTTTCATGTTGAAAAGACACCAGACTTCGGGGCCCAAGCCCCCATTCAACATGCCCCCCCAAATTTTTGTAAAAAAAAAAATTGACCAAAAGGGAATCATTTACAAGGTCCAAAAAAACACGGGGCCGAATATTCCTGTAAAGCCTTTAGATGAACCAATCTGAACCAAAACATTTTTTACACTAGATGTTTTCCTCCAAATTTTCCACAGTGCGAGGCCTGTTCCGATACCACAAAGAAAGAAGTCTGGTGGCTTTAGATCTGGGCTAGGGGAAACAAGCACCTGAAGTTGCCCTTTGCGATAAAAGGGCGTCAAGTTCCCTGCTGGGGGAAGTAATCCCATTTCCCACAATAACCAGGTTTTATTTTCTACAAACTGTTCAAAAATATCCATCTTTGTTCACAGTGGCATGAAAGAAAATGGGGTCTATAATGTGCAATAGAGACATTATGCATAAGCAAATAGATGAACCAATAGGTTCACACCACCCCCAAAAAACACCACATCCTGATGCATCCGAACTGCAGGGTTTTTAAATTTGCAACATTTTAATGCCAACCCCATCGCTTTTGCAAGGGCAAACCGGTTTTTTTTAAGCTTTATACACGAAGGGTTTTTTGCACTTGTATTTTCAGAGCTCTTTTACTTTTGAATGTTATTACAGTACATTCAGGGAATCTTTCAACTGCTCTTCCTTCATTTATTCAATGAAACCCCTCAAAGCCATGAAATGAGCAGCCATTAAAATTGTGCCCCCACCTCCTCCTAGGAAAATTAGAAAAATATTGTGGCATTTTATGAACCCCCTGCTTGAAAAGTCTACCAATTATATCTAGCTATTTGTTTTATAAAAGCATCTCACATTTTAAATGTTTCACCTTAAAGCAAACAGTGGCCTATAGAGAGGTCCAAAAAACCAATGAGGTTTTCTAGTGACCCTCAGAGGCGAAAAGGCCTCAGAGACCAGCATGGCGTGCTGGTCTTAAAATTAAAAGGACAAAAAAATTTCCTTAATATTCAACCAATCAAACAATAAATGATCCCCTTTGACTTCGGTGCAGAACACTGGAGCACCCAATCTGTTTCTTTTTCCAATAAATACATATTGGGGTTGATCTTGCCTTTCATGCAATAGAAAAGTCCTGTGCATAGTTTACAAAAACTTGTTAGCATTGTACAATTGTTATATGTTGCAAAGTACCTGGAGTACCAGGAAAAACTTATAAAAATTTCCGTTTGGCGGACTCTGAAGAATGGGGAGTAATTTTAGCCTCCATGATGTCACAGAACTGTCAGGAAGCAACATTTTCCTTCTAAGGTCCATTCCTAAGAAAAGTCTATTTTATAGAGAATGTAAAATTTAATAAATAAAAATGGACTATAGCTGTTTAATAAAACTAAAAAAAAATATGCTCATGTTTGTACCCATCCCCATTCAGGCACTGACCCTGCAAAAGGAAAATATACTTTTATTGGATCAAATACCAAACTCAAAAAATTAAGGCAACTATAACAGGGACGAAAGGTCACTCGCAAGAAGAAGCCATTACTCCAAAATAAACATATAAAAACCACATTAATGTTTGCAAATGCACACAGGAACAAAGATATATCCTGTGGTCTGACAAAACTAAAATTGAGGGGGGGGGCGTGGTTTGCCATGTAACGGAGCAGACGCACCCGGGAATGACTCCCCCGGGGCCAGCAATTGAAACGATTGGGCACTTCAATGAGGGAAAAAGAAATGAAAAGGGGACCACGCGCCGGAACCCCGGGTGGACCCCCGGGGCTCACCCTCTCTAACTTCTTTGCCCCCTGCAGGGGCTGGAGAAGACACCTCCTTCCCGGCGCGGGAGGAGCCGGGGCCCCCTCTTTACCCCCTCCCTCCACCGCACCTCCCGCAGAGTAAAAGCACCCTCACCCGAACATCAGAAGACCCGGGCCCAGCTTTGGGGGGTCCGACCCTTTGGCCCCACAGCCCCTTCCCCCGGGACGAACGGAAGAAGAACGGCAAGGTGACTCACCTCCAGGAGCACCCGCATCGCCGAGAATGGTGCCGAGCTCTACACCGCAGGCACAGCAGGAGCTGGGAGAGCACGCGAGCCTCCCCGACACCACCGCAATGGAGAATGCAGGTCAGTGTTCAGTGGGGGATCACCTGCCACGCTCCCCTCTGACCCCGGAGGAAACTGCAAGCCAGCCACCTACCTGCAAACATGGATCCCAGACCCGGGCAGGCCCCAGAAGGGACTCACAGACATCCCATATCAAATGGCCTCTCCCCCCAAGGAGGACTTTACAAATACCTCTCTGATAGCCAGCTAATTGGGCTGCTGAGGGCCCTTGGCACCAAGGGCCCCGTAGATGCCACCCAGCCACTAAACGGGCAAGCTCTGCAGCAGCTCATCCCTCGGGAACCAATATAAGGGAGGCCGCACATACCCCGAAACCGAGGCTGGGATCAGGCCAGTTTACCTTGCCCATCAGCAGTCTAGCGTGAGGGGACCTGCTTATGAGGTGGGGGCCCTGAAAGCCCCTCTGGAGACATTTCCAACCCCAAGCCCACGGAGGCGCATCCACACGCCACCAGGCTGGACACTAGTTCTCCCCCGCGCCCGCATGCTTTCACAGGGGCTCACCGGACCACTGGGCATTCTGGAGGAGCCTGACACGGCTTGGGGTGGTGGCGGGCCCTGTATAAGGAAGGTCACTGGCTCAGAAAATGCAGCGGCCTCGGCGGACCAGTTGGGCCCCTCCGCTGCCCTGACCCCATCGGGTTCCCCTCATGTGAAAGATAGCACTCATGGGCTCAAGCCCCAAATCCTCAAATTGGGGGGGAGCCCCGTCCGCTCCCCTGGAAAAGGTGTGCTACTATTTCCCCCCATACCACAGCTGCTTTCTGGGCCACCCAGCACCCAGATACCCAGTCTTATTCCTCCTGAAGAAGCCATGCTCGTCCTGGAATCACACCCAGAGCTCCGCGCTCTCTTATCTCTCTTACCTTCTAAATTAGACATGCAGCACATGGCACAAGAGATGTAACAAGCCTGGAACCGATATCTGAAACCGGTCCAATTGAATGTAGCAGACCTCCAGTCCAGAGTGCAAAACCTAGAAAGACTCCACGGCTAATCTCCTGTCCAGCTTGCAAACAGCAGTATCCGAACAAAACTCCCGTCATCTCCAACTGACGATGCACCTGGACGACCTAGAGAACCGTAATCGCCGCAACAACATCCGGCTGCGGGGCCTTCCGGAGACAGTCAGAACAGGCGACCTAATTCCAACCTTAACAAAAAATTTTAACACCATCTTAGGACGACCAGAGGACACGTTCATCGAATTCGACAGAGTGCACAGGGCGTTGCGCCCACAGAGCACGGATGCCTCTCGCCCAAGAGACATAGTCTGTCGGATACATCACTACACAATTAAAGAGGAGATCATGAGAAAGGCCAGGTTAATGCAACATGTGAATTATGACGGAGCTACACTGGGACTATTTCCAGACCTTTCCAGACGCACCCTTCGATTAAGAGCGGCAACTAAGCCACTTCTGGCAGTACTCCAAGCAAAGAATATCCCCTACAGATGGGGATTCCCATTCTCCCTCCAAGTAAAGCACCAGGAGGGTCTCCTTGTCTTTCGGTCTCCGAATGATTTGCCCATGTTTATCACCTCACTCAGGCTTCCCGATGTATTTCTGCTGGATTGGGACTTGGCTTCCTCGACTGAACCTATCGGCTCGAAAACTACGTCTCAGGACATTCGACTCACCCGAGCCTTGCTTGCAACGCCAAAATTACAGAGGAACCGGTGTCGACTGGGTAGCCCGGACAGCCAACCCTCAAGATTAAGGCCACACCGCTGACCAGCCAGACTCTCCACAGATGAGTCTTTGCCTGCACCCTTGCCTTCCTAGCTGGTTTTCTTGTCTTCAGTTGAGTCACCTCAGTGTTATACTTGCTTTGTCCATTGTTGCGATTTCCTTAATGCTAAATGAGACTGGTGATATGGTGATGTCATTTCTACATGTTATAGTCTGAGGGTTTTGGGGTTTTTTTTGTTTTTTTCCTCCTCTCAGCCTAAATGTCCAGAATAGGTCCCTGACCTAAGTCATTTAGCCTTCCCAGTCTCTTCCCGAGTTGTGCCCATTCGGAATCGAGCATCGTCCGGCCGGGCTAAATCTCTTCCCCTACCTCTCCCCCCCCTTTTTTTTTCTTCCCTTCTCTCTCTCTCTCTCCCTCCCCTTTCTTTTCTTACTCCACCCCCTCTCCCTCCGATCGGTCACGTGCTCTATACTGACAGCACTTAAGTCCTGAGATGCTCATACATTTCTCTTATTTCTCCACAACGAGTTATTTCAACTATAGATTGACCCCCATAGAAATAGCCATTAGTGTCTAATAAATGGCTCTTGCAGTTATATATCTGCTTCTCTTAGCTACTTGGCCTTCTGTTTTCAGCCTCTGTTTTTTTTGTTTGTTCAGCTGTTGTTACCTATTGTTACCTCAATTTCACAGCTCGGTCAGGAGACATTTCTCTTTTATATCTCGGGGGACCCTATTTACGAACACCAATAATGCTTCCCACTGGCTAGTATTTGCCTAACTTCCCTCAACGTGAAGGGATTCAACTCCCCCGAGAAGAGATTGCAAATTCTGTATAGCTTGCACAAGCAAAAGTCACGGATAGTCTGCATTCAGGAGACCCACCTTCTTGCCTCTCATATCCAGGCCTACCGCAACCGCTAATTCCCTGCCTGGTGCCATAACAGCTCCTCGTCCGCCAAGGTGAAAGGAGTGGCTATCTTTTTCCACAAGTCACTACCAGTTACAATCTTGGACACGTTAAATTTAACCTCCAAGGCCAAATTTACACTTTGGCTAATGTCTATGCCCCCAACACGGTGCAGCTTTCCTTTTTAACCAAAGTCTTGGACAACCTGACTAACTTTGCCCAAGGTCAAATTATATTAAGCGGCGATCTTAATCTTGCCCTCAATCCCCTTCTAGACCCCTCTACGAGCCATTCATCCGTAGCATTTCACGCTCTTAATAAAGTTAGGAAGCTGCTCCACGAGATGCAGCTTGTTGATGTCTGGAGGCTCCTCCACCCGCAAGACAGGGACTACACCTTCTACTCTTTCCCCCATAACTCCTACAGTCGCATTGATTACATACTCCCACAACATTCACTCCTTCGTTATGTGGTGAACGCCTCAGTGGGCAACATCATCCATTCCGACCATGCCCCAGTCCATTGTGATCTCGCCCTCCCGGAATATAAACGTTCTGCCTTTGCCTGGAGGTTGAACGAATCACTATTATCTGATTCTTTATGTTTATCTGATTTACAGCGGACTATTGATTCGTTCGCCTCTGCGCATTGCTCAAACACAACTTCCCTCAGATCCAATGGGAGGCCCTGAAGTGCACGTTGCGGGGAATACTCATCAAACGGCTCACGCCGTAAGAGAGAGGCCGCCGCTAAGCTCCAGACCCTCTTGACACAGCTGGCTTCATTGGAATCCACGCACAAGGCGTCAGGGTTGGACTCTGACTTGAGAGCTCTCACCAAGACGCGCCATGAAATTCTTCAATTAATGGAAAGCAAGCATAAAAGGTACCACCAACTCTGCTCTAGTTCCTTTTATGCCTGGAGCAATAAACCTGGTAGGTTCCTCGCTCGTGCACTCCGGGATAAGAGGGCAGCAGTGTTTGTCCCACACATCAAAACCTCAGCGGGGCGAATCGCTCACTTGACGGAAGATATCCTATCGACCTTCCACAAGTACTACTCTACCATATACAACCTCTCAGCTCCCCAGACTAATAGCACCCTTCTCCGCTTCTACCTAGAGAGAACGGTCCTCCCACATCTCTCTACCCAATCCCTCGCTTCTCTGGAGGAGCCATTCACGGTGGCAGAGCTCCAAACCGCTATATCATCTCTATCCTCTGGCAAAAGTCCTGGCCCGGACGGCTACACGGCTCTATTCTACAAGTCCTTAAAGGAGGAATTGACGCCTCCTATGCTTAGAGCCTTTAATGTGGCATCACGGGACTTCCCAGTCGATTCGGCCTTCCTACGGGCTCATATAGTGGTAATTCCGAAAGAAGGCAAAGACCCGTCCTTATGTCAGAGTTATTGCCCCATATCCTTAATCAACACTGATGCAAAAATATTTGCCAAAATGCTTGCTGCCCGCATCAATCCTTTGCTAACCACCCTGATCCATCGTGACCAGGCTGGCTTTGTCCCCACCAGAGAGGCGAGGGATAACACCCTCAAAACCTTCTCCCTGATTGACTATGTCCACTCGAGACAGATCCCAAGCCTTTTTCTGTCACTAGATGCGGAGAAGGCGTTTGACCGAGTGGCGTGGCCCTTCCTGAATGGTGTCCTAGTTTCTCTAGGTTTTGGCCCTTTAATGCGTGAGAGGATAATGGCGCTTTATACTGTGCCCCAAGCTCAGGTACGCATTAACGGCTCTCTATCTGAACCCTTCACCATAGGCAATGGCACCAGGCAGGGATGTCCTCTTTCCCCGATTCTCTACATCCTGGTGATGGAGCACCTAATGCAGGCTATCCGGGTTGACCCAGCTATCCAGGGGCTCCACATTGGAAACTTGCACTTTAAATGCTCCGCTTTTGCGGATGATTTATTACTGTACCTGACAGACCCCTCTTTGTCCCTTCCAGCTGCATTGAGAGTATTGGAGGAATACAGTATGTTTAGTTGCCACAAAATTAATATGGCCAAAAGTTCTGTCCTAAGCTTCTATATTCCATCAGACCCTTTGTCCCTCTTGAAATCCTCATTTCCCTTCTCCTGGGAAAACTCATCTTTTACATACCTAGGCGTTCAGATCCCCTCTGGGCCCGACAAGACCTTCGACTTAAATTTTGCTCCCATGCTTTCTAGGATTAAGCAGGATCTTTGAAGTGGGACAGAAGGGACTTCTCCTAGATTGGGAGAATCAATATCCTCAAAATGAATATTCTACCTCGCCTGTTATACCTTTTTCAGGCCATCCCAATCTTAATCCCCAAGTCCTTCTTCAAAGACCTGCGTAAACTGACCTCTCAATTTGTGTGGTCACACGGACATCCTAGGATAGCAGAAGCGACTTTGTCTCGCCCTAAATCGGAGGGGGGACTGTCACTCCCGGATTTCCAAGCATATTATCTCGCCGCTGTGGCCATGCGTTCACTTGATGCATTCAAAGTGACGAACCCTAAACTTTGGGTTTCATTGGAAACTCAGTGGTACAAAGCCCCCATAGCGGCCCTCCCCTGGCTCCCGTCCTCAATGATGCCGAAAAGTCTTCTTCGCTCTATCCCCCCAATCACAAAAACATCAGTTTCTGTGAGCAGATCATATACATCAAAACTGAATCTGTACTCCCATGGAGGTCCCTGTACTCCCATAATAGGCAACCCAGCGGTCCCAAAGTCGCTCTCTACAGCACTTGCTCACCTGTTGGGGGTTAGCGCCCCTTCCTCACTCGTTGAACGGGTGCTCTCTGAAGGTTCTCTGAAAACCTATGAGGAATTGGTGCGCGGCTCAACAATAAAACAGTTTGCGAGGCTTCATTATTACCAGCTTCGCAGCCTCTACTCTCAGTGGAGGACGACCCTGGACCTCCACCGTCCTCTCACTACCTTTGAACAATGGTGTCTAGGTAAATACACAGTGAGCCGCCCACTTTTGGGCATATACGCCCTGCTCCTCAGCACCCACTCCACGGAGAAGCTCTCCTTCCAGGGGAGCTGGGAAAGAGAGTTGAATCTAGATCTTTCGACTGAGGACTGGGAGAAAGCATTTTACTTGTCACATAAGGCATTTGTCTCCTCTAAATCTCATGAGCTGAATTACAAAATACTCACCAGGTGGTACCGGGTTTCCGCTCTCTTACACACCATAAGCCCTAGCTCCTCTGCTGTATGTTGGCGCTGCAAGGCTGAAAAGGGTATCATGACCCACATATGGTGGGGCTGTTCTGTTCTACAACCTTATTGGCTTATGGTGCTTGATATAATTGCTAAAATCACTGGGGTAAAATTACAAAACAATCCTTTCACTACTCTTCTCTTTCAAATTCCCCTGCCCACTAAACTTCTGAGAACCCAAATCCTCACCTTTCTAATCCTTGGTGCCAAAACGATAATCCCCCGTTGTGGCTCTCCACATCTTGCCCGTCCATCACGGATTGGTTCAGGGAAATTCATGTATTGCAGCGGTTGGAGGAATTTAGGACAGACTCGCCCCTACAGTATGACAGATACCTCCACACTTGGAAGGACTGGATTTCCTTCTGTAACACGGATCTATACCACCTATACAGATAGGGCTGCCTTACCATATATCCTGATTAATTGATAGCCTTTCATAGCATGATACAGAATACTTGTAACTACTTGACACTGTCCCTGAGCCGACTGAAAGTTTCCTTTTAAAGTTATCAGGTTTTTCTAAGGTTTAAAACTTCTCAGGGCATTCCATATATAAGGCCATATTGAAGATGTTTGTCTAACTAAACAAGGAATTGCGTCGCCTATGTGAAATGGGCATTCCCCACTGGGAGCATCGTTAGCCCTTATCTCTCGGGGCCCCATAGCCTGGCCTGAAGGTGAGGGCATCTTTGGCTTGCCTTGGGGATTTTCCATTGCTTCCAATGATCTGGTTTGAATAGAGCTTGATAATTACTTGTTTATTGTTTCTAGATCAGTTTTTGAGCTACTTGCATCACAGGCTTTTTCCTCCGCCCCCCCCCCCCTCCCTCCCTACCTGAAATCCCCCTCCCCCCTTTTTTTTCTCCTTTCCCCTGCTCCCCTTCCCCATTTTATTTTTCCTTTTTTTTTCTCCCGTCCTTCCCGCCTTTTCCCCTCCACTTGGCCTCATTAGTAAAAAGCAATGGTTTTGCTCTTAACAACTTATTGTCAGCAGGTGTATTGAAATATGTTATCACACTTTCCTATGTTCAACCTGTGTTTTGAATACTATGTGAGATGTTCGATTTAGTTTCCCTTCTGTATTTCAATAAAAGCCTTTTTGAATAAGAAAAAAAAAAAAAACTAAAATTGAACTGTTTGGCTATAATGACCATCATTACTTTTGGCCACCACTGTATGTTTACACGGCATAATTGTGGGGCGCAATTACGCCCCCACAATTACTCCGGGACGGGAGCTCGCGCCGACTCCCGCGGGGCAGGGGGGCGTCAGCCTACCGGCCCCATAGACATTCATTACTAGCGGCGCGTATTTGCTTATCTCCCCCCACGGCGTACTGTCCAACCGGGGAGAGGAGTTGTAATCCAAAGTTCACTATGAGAACTGTGGATTATCGTAATTATTGGGACGTATTTCGGCCCGTATTGAGCGCAGTACGGCACGAAATACGGGCCGAAATACGTCCCAATTTTACCCATATGAACATAGCCTAAGTAAACAGGGATGGGGGGGGACACTGCCAGCAGCTACAGCACTGGAACGATAATAAGTAGAGATGGGCGAATCGATTCTAACGAAGTGGAATTCGTTTAGAATTCCAGGAAAACTTTGGTTCTGAACGAAGTCGAAGTTTGGGGTACTTCGCGTGAACGAAGTGTGCTTTTGATTGATAAAATGGCTGTGAGCACATGGCGTTACATGGGGCAAAGAATTCTGGGAGGAAGAAAGGCATAGCCTACATGACATGTGCAGAGATGAAGCCAATCAGAGACCGGCGGGATTCTGTGACGTCACCGCACTATATACGTCCGGGCGCGACGCTGGGAGCTAATACCGCTCTCACTGTACTGATTAGGGAAGGTGCTGCCGCGGCTGCTAATGATATCTCTTACTAAAGAACTCATTTTTATACAGCCAGTTTTGGGGGGTGTCACAGCTTGTCTCAGAGACTGCTTCTCTTACGTTCTAATTCTGATTTTGTGGGGTATTGGAACTGAAGTCCAGTGTGCGTCTAATGCCGCTGCATATACATTTTAATGCTATCTGCTCCCAGCACATTGAATATCCAAGGGTTATCTAAGCCTGTTCCTGTTGTATTCATTTAAAGAAACAGCGTTTTTACAATCCAAATACCACTTCATTTTTGGTTGCTCAATTCTTTTGCGCAATTTACATCCAGGGGTTAATTGAGCGTTGTTCTGCTGTTGTGGTGACTAAAAGAAACTGTCTTTTTCACCGCCAAAAAATACATTTTTCCTGTAGCATAATTCATAACCGAATGTTAATTACAAGTTTTTCTCTTTTTGTGTACCGTAATATACACGCCATTGTAACACGCTAGAAAGCTGATAGTTTTTGGTTGCTCAATTCTTTTACGCAATTTACATCCAGGGGTTAATTAAGCGTTGTTCTGCTGTTGTGGTGACTAAAAGAAACCTTCTTTTTCACCGCCAAAGAAGCAAGTTTGCCTGTAGCATAAATCATATCCGAAGGTTAATTAAGCCTGTTTGTGCTTTTACATTCAGTAAAATACACAGGGCGACATGTATGATCGGGCTTTATGCCTGTTTTTTGGCATATACTGCGCCTCCCGGCCCGAATCCCCCTGTCGGACACGGGGATGCAGTGTTAGGCGCAGCGTTCGCCACTTTCAGCTACGCCCCGTATGAAGGGGCGGGCAGTGGGCGCGGTGTGGGCGCGGGGTAGGCGTTCCGGGGAGGGACGCGGCGCGCGCAAAATCTCCGAGGCATGTAAGATGGTGAGTCGGCAAACTGTCCCGCCTTTGAAAATGATTGGTCAATTTTTCTCCATAGGATATAATGGGACATTTTCGCTCCTATTCTGATTGGTCAATTCTCCTCCATAGGTTATAATGGGACATTGTCGCTCCTATTCTGATTGGCTGGTTTATGCCGACCAGTGAGAATAGCTTAAACAATTTGAATTACTGTATTTCCCGGCAATTCTCTCTATTGCAATTCCCTATGTAGCGCCGGTCTCGCCGACAAACGCGTTGTTCGGGTTTTTAACTGCTTTATTTGTAAAGAAGGTTTCTGCTCTTTATCTGATAATGTTTTACATTTAATAAAAATAATTTTTTTTATTAATACTTCATGCCGCACGGCGCTGAGCGCTGAGATTTCAGAGCGCCCTTCTCTCCATAGACTATAATGGGAGAAGAAGCTTGCGCTCTGATTGGCTGGGATAGCCAAGCCCACGCTAGCTCAGCCAATCAGCTCTTTTCTGTCTTTCTACTGTATTTTGAACTGTCCCGCCTTTGATTTTGATTGGTCCAAACTTCTCCATAGGATTTAATGGGACTTTGTCGCTCCTATTCTGATTGGTCAATAGTTCTTCATAGGTTTTAATGGGTCTCTGTCGCTCCTATTCTGATTGGCTGAGCTAGCCGAGCCCCCGCTAGCTCAGCCAATCACCTCTTTTCAGCATTTTTACAGTATTTTGAACTGTCCCGCGTGGATTCTGATTGGTCTAAACTTCTCCATAGGCTAGAATGGGTCTCTGTCGCTCCTATTCTGATTGGCTGAGCTAGCCAAGTCCCGGTAGCTTAACCAATCAGCTCTTTTCCGCATTTTTACTGTATTTTGACCTATCCCGCCGTGGATTCTGATTGGTCTAAACTTCGCCATAGGTTTTAATGGTTCACTGTCGCTCCTATTCGGATTGGCCGGTTTATGCCGACCACTGAGACTAGCGGTCTGAGTGTGAGTTACTGGATTTCGCGGCAATTTCCAATATCCTAATTCTTGAATTAGGATATTGGAAAGTGATTTTGTTTTATGTATTTTTTATTTTTTAGGTTTCAGCTCTTTTCCTGAGAATGTTGAACGCCTTTATAAAGGCGATTTTTGATTCATACTCCGCACCGACATGTGAAATGATTTATCGCTGTTCCAGCCTGTCTCGCATCGGAACTGTTTTTCGGCGCAGTCCCGCATGGCGCCTAAGTCCTGCACTGTGCCCCTGGCCCCGCACTGTGCCCCACACACACTGGCGAGGCGCAGGGAACTTTTGCCCGCATGTACAAGCGCACCGCTTCGGACGGCGAATCTTAGGCGCAGCGCCGCACTGCGCCTCAGTCCCCGCACTGCGCCCCACACACTGGCCAGGCGCGGCGGACTTTTCCCCGCATGTATGACCGCACTACCTCCGGTGCCGAATCATAGGCGCAGCGCCACACTGCGCCTAAGTCCCACACTGCGCCTAACACACTGGCGAGGCGCGGCGGACTTTACATTGTATGTATGAGCGCGCCCCGGCCCCGACATAAATCAGGCGCAGATGTCGCCCACAGTGTTTTTAAACGACACATACAAGTAAATTTTTCCTGGCCATTTGTGGAGCGCAATTTATATCCAAGGGTTACCCAAGCTTGTTACTGGGTTCATTTGGAGTCAAATACAGGGTGTGTATTTATCATATACAGATATCTTCATCAAACAGTGTCTGTACATTTTAGAACAAACAGTATGTCAGACAGAGAGGTGGCAGGCTCTTCACCTCCAAGTGGCAGTGGCACAAACATTCCTGGAGCATGCCCAGGTCGCAGCACAGCAAGGGGACGTCGCAGCAGGGGTCACACGGTGAGGCCAGAACTGCTGGTGTCATCTAGCGGCCGTGTGTTGTTCAGCAACCCAATGGTTCTTGATTGGTTGACTAGGTCATCCACTTCCTCCCAGATGACATCTGACAACCCCAGCCAAGAGTCGGTGGGAACGTCAGACACAACCCTTAGTTGGCATGGCCCGGTAGCGGGTCAGCGGCCCTCACCTGTCCTCAACCCACCTTTGTCCCATCCGGTTCCCTCAGCCAGAGATCTATTATGTGGTCTGGGTTAAGCGCCACTATATAGCGAAGATGAACAGTTTGAGGAGGGCAGTCAGCAGCTACTTGGCAGCGAAGAAATGGGGCCAATATCCCCTGCTTCTTGCAGTACGCGGCAAAGTATAGATGTGGAGAGTGGCATGGGAGGTCATGTTGTGAGGGGTCAGCCTCTGCATACCAAGACCGGTGATGAGGACAGCAGTGACGATGAAACACAAATAGATGATGATGTAGCCGACCGCACTTGGGAACCAGGTGAAGCAAGGGCTTCCTCATCGTCAGGAGAAGAGGGCGTCAGCTTGCGCGTCAGGCAGCAGCACAGCCAGCAAGTGGGTTGTGTGACCGTGAGTCAGCAGGGTAGCAGCAGTGTGAGGTCAGGAGCCAAGCGGCCACGGGGTAGAAAACCCGTTTCGCAGGTCCAAGAAAGTAGCGGCACAGAGGCTCAGCGAGGCAGCACGTGTAGTCACTAGTGCGGAGCGTTGGGGAAAAATCAGCTACTCGCGGTGTGGCATTTCTTTGCTAAGACCCCCCGAGGAGCGAATATGGGTATTGTAAATCTGTGGGCAGAAATGAAGCATGGCCAGGGACTAACGTTGCACAGGCCCTGCGTCAAAACTGAGCGTCACCTCCATGGCCAGGGGAAAAATGGCTCGATGTGGTGGCCATCTCGCTGCCGCACAGCAGCCAATCAAGGGTCCACACCTCTGCAGAAGGGGCGTTTTTTCTTTGCCATCATCTACGGTCCAGATGTCAGCCCTCCCTATATGGGGGCCACAGTCGTTCAGCAAAGAGGGGAACAGTATGATCCCAACACCTAAGGTGCGCAGTGACCCTTTTGATTTTTTGGGTTTTTTTTTAGGTTGGGGTTGGTTCGGCCAAGTTTTCCCCCTTTTCCAAAAAGGTGGCCCCTTCAATTTGAGAACTAACCCACAAAAAAACCCAACCAAAATTTTTTTTTCCCAAAAACAACCACAACCCAAAAAAGAACAGAAGGTGAGCGAGTCCTTGAGCTTATCGGTTTTTTTTCCAAAGGTGCACGGCAGCGGGATGTCTGGAGGGGTAAATTGGTCGGGCCAGTACATGTCCTTTACGGCCCCTGGGTGAATGGTTCATGCCCCGGTACACCAACAACTTTGGGCAGGAGACCCGTTTCTCCTCCACTTTTTCAAACTGCGCCCTGCCCTGTCCCCCCCTCCTCCTCCACCCCACCCTCATCTCATCCCCCACAGTACTGCTCCAAATACCCCAAAGTGAGGGCACAGCGGTGTCAGCGTTCTACACCTGGGGTTTCCTGGCAAATGAAGTCACAAGGGGGGGAACTGTTCGGTCAGCACAAAGAAACCCATGTGGGCTTTCCCGCGCCCGTCACATCGGAACCATGGTAAGGCAAATTTGGGGTAACAGGTGTCCGGTGCACCCAGGGGGATGGTCAATGCGCCCTGCATGGTGCCCGTGTTCAATATGGTTGTGAAAAGGTTCCTGAGTCTTCCACCGACCTTCAGAAGATTCTGAAATGGCCAGGAAACTGTGCATGCACTTCATCCTTTCCCTACAAAGCGAGGAACACCCTCTCAAGTTGCAGCGGCATGACGGCCTCCCCAACACACTCTGATATGCGATGTTTCCACTGTTGGAATTCCAGCCTGCACATGTTGGACGACTGTATGAACAAGAAAGGCCTTTAACGAATTTTGTTGATCCAGGCGGACAGGAGTACTCCCCTGTGTAACTTTGATGTCAGCCAGGGGCAGCTATGCGTGACCCCTGCCGTTTGTTGAGGCCATTCGAGGGGCCCGTTATTTGTCAGTCCCGGGGGGGACTACGGGATTGAATAACGTCATTCCACTGCTTCATGTCCTGGAACAGATGCTGAAAAATCTGTCTGGGCAGGGGACTGGGGGACGTGGGATACAATCTCGGTCTACATGAGTCCGGTGGGGACTGAAATGGAGGAGGAGGAGGAGGACATGGAGCAGAAAGCTTGTCTGGTGAAATGAGTGGATTTTCTACCCAGGTGACAAGAGAGGAGGAGCGGGAAACAGCTGGAGGAGGTGGATGGAGTGAGGAAGACGAGGCAGATGACCACAAGCACCGTGGCAGTATACAGTGGAGATGGAGCAGGGAGCCCCTCGGAGTCACTTGTGCAGATGGCCCGCAGCATGTGATTTGCCTGGCTAGGACAGCCGAATAGTCAGCACCCCGGCAGAGGGATGATTTCTGGCTTCCCCCCTATTTGGACCCTCGCTACCGGTCCAAAATGAGAGCCTTTTTCCCAGCTGTGAGAGGGAGGACAACTCAAATACATGGGGAAATCCTCCGTAGCCCGTTGGCCGCTGCCTATGTGCGGCATCGTCCTCCTCTGACAGGTCTGCCCGGGGGGTTCTTCAGCGCTCATGTACTTTCTGCCGCGGCTGCTGGGGGAAGGGGGGGGGTAGGAGCAGTACCGCTCCATCAGCAGAACCTAAGTCTGGAGTCATGATGAGGGAGCTTCCCTTTACCCGCCTAGTGAGGAGGGCAGTCCCAGCGCAGCAGCAGGACCTGGAGCAGTCCCTGAACCAACAGGTGGTGGCCCACTTGGACAGCACTCTGCCACCCCAGTTAGAAATCCCCTGGACTACTGGGCAGCCAAATGGATGTGTGGCCGCAAACTTGGGCGAGTTTCTGTGGAAAGCTGTCCTGCCCGGCCGTAGTGTGGCATCAGAGCGGGTGTTCAGTGCGGCGGGGGGGCCCTCTTAACCCCAAAGGGGAACCCGCTTGCCACGGGAAATGTGGAACGTCTGACCTTTGTCAAGATGAATCAGGCGTGGGATCGGCCCCGGAAATTTTCCCCACAAACAATGCCAAAAGGGGTCAGACTACACACCCCTGGCCCACCCAAAAAAATGAGAAATGAGTCTGGGTTCAAACTCCTCCTCAGCCACTAATTCTGAAAGCCGCCACCCGCCTGATGCCACACATCTGCTTAACAAATTTTTTTCCCTCTGCCCAACCTCTTTACCAGGGGGTGGTTTTTGCCACCCCCCTCCACACTCTTTCATTGTGCCCCTCTATGACCTCAGTGTTTTTTTGGTTTTCGTTGTGGTGCCCCCTGAAATCCACACTGTGTCCCCTTGTCCAAATCTCTGACCTCATTTCTGCGTGCTGCTGTTGTTGCTGGGGGCGGTAACCCCCCACACTGTGTCATTGTGCCACTCCCCGTGGCCTACTCCTGGGTTTTTTCCACCTCAAATGTTTATTGTGCCACTGGCCGACCTTATGCTGCTGGGTGCCCCTGGCCTCCACGCTGTGTCCCTTTGCCACCCCTGTGGGGGTTCTCTAGTTTTTTGGGCCCCCTCCCCGAATGTTTATTGTGCCAAATGTCTGACCTCCTTTCTGCTGCTACCGGCCCCCCACACTGTGTAAATTTTGGGCCCCCTGTGGCCTACTCCTGTTTTTGGGAAACCCCCGAAAAGTCATTGTGCCACTGTTTTTACCCCATGCTTTCTGCTGCCGTCACCTCCCCACTGTTCATTGTGCCACTCTGTGGCCCCACTCCCCGTTTTTTTTCCATCTCCAGAATGTCATTGTGGGCCCCTGTTTTGACCTCCTTTGCTGGGGTGTTTCTGTTGCGGGGCCCTGCCCTCCCCCACCCGTTTCATTGTGCCACTCTCTTACCTCAAACTGGGTGGGTGCTTTTGTTTTCTGCTGAGGTCCCTCCACACTGTTTTCATTGTGCCACCGTTGGCCTACACCCGTTTTTTTCCACCTCCAGAATGTCATTTTTTGCCCCTTTCCTTGGGCCCCATGCTGCTGCGCCGTGACCTCCACGCTGGTCAATTTTGCCACCTGTGGGCCCACTCTAGTTTTTTTTCCACCCCCAAAAATGTTTGTCCCCCTGTCTGACCTCATGCTGCGCTGCCCCCGGTTTCCCTCCACACTGGTTCATTGTGCCACCTGTGGCCCTACTCCTTTTTTTTCCATCTCCCAAAAGTTTATTGTGCCCCTGTTGACCTCATGCTGCTGCTGCCCTTTACCTCCAAAACTGTTTATTGTTTCCACTCTGTGGCCAAACCCCGTTTTTGCCACCTCCAGTATTCATTGTGCCACTGGGCTGACCCCATGCTGCTGCTGCCGTTTACCTCCACACTTTGTCATTGTGCCCAAACTCTGACTTCGTTTTGTTTTCTCCTGCCGCCATCACCTCCAATCTTGTCATTGGGGCCACTCCCTTTTGGCCCACTCCCCCTTTTTTCCACCTCCAGAAAGTATTGTCCATGCCTTTACCTCATGAGCTGATGTTTTGCTGCTTTCAGTGCCCCTCCACATTGGGGTCTTTTTGCCCCTATGTGGTACTCCTGTTTTTTCCAACCCCCCAGAAAAGTCATTTTGGGCCCCCTCTGACCCTCATGCCGCTGCTGGGGGCTGGTTTTCCGTTTCCCCCCACACGTGTCATTGGGCCCCTCTGTTTTCCTAATCCAAATTTTTGCCACCTCCAGTATGTCATTGTTCCCCCTGTCTGACCTCATGCTGCTTTCTACAGGCCCCCCACACTGTGTCATTTTTTTTTTTCCAATCGGGGGCCTACTCCAGTTTTTGCCACCTCCAAAAGTCCAATTTTGCCCTTCCCGACCCTTTATGCCGCGGGTGTGGCTGCTGCCGTGCCCTCCACACTGTGTAATTTTCCCCACTCTTTGGCCTACCCCTTTTTTTGCCACCCCGGGAATTAAATTTTTCCAACCCTTAATTTCATGTGTTTTTTGTTTCCCCGGGCCGTCATTTCCAAAACTCTGTCCCTAATGTTCCCACCTGAGCCCTCACCCTTGTTTTTTTCCAGCTGTCGCTGCCAGGGACTTTATAAAAGGCTACTTTTCCCCTTGGGGTTTTTTGGGTAAAGTTTTGCCCTTTTTAAAAGTCCCCGGGGATTTTTATAGTGAACGTTTCCTAAGAGGGGCCCGGCGGGTCATGGGTGCATACAAAAAAAACAACATTGTATGAAGCCCAAAACCAACTCCCTCTCCTTTTTTAAACCCCCCTTCACGCCCTTTGGGCCCGAAACCCCTTTGCCCCAGGGGGGTTTGGGGGTTCACGCCCCGCTGGACTTTTGGGGATACGCCCTGAGGATCGCGCGAACTCTAAGGCAATTTTCGCCAATCGGGCGGGGTGTCAGCTGTTATTACAGCTGACATCCCGCAGCGTGGGCCCCCCGGCCCCCCGGGCCCGCCCCGGGGGGGGCCGGGGTTAACCCCTTTAAAATTTATCGCAAGATCTGGTCGCAAAAATTTTAAGAGAAAAGAAAGGGGGAGATTGTCCTCCTGCGTCTCGGGTCGGCGGCACAGCCCCACGGATGGGGCGACCCCGTGCAGCTCCTGCCCCCTTTAAACAGACCCACGGGGGGCCGGGAGAAATCCCTTCCCTTTTTTGTCAATGACGTAAAGGGCCCCCGGGGCCGGGTGGCCCTGTGGGAAACCCCCCTTTTCACGTGACTGCCCAGTTGTAAAGGGGAAAACCCAGCCCATAGCAACAAGCTATTTTACTGATTCCTATTGAATGAGGGGTTTCTAAAGATCTCTCTTTAAAAATCCCCTAGGGGGAAAAAAAAAAGTAAAAAAATAATGTAAAAAAAAGTGAAAAAAAAGAAAAAAAAAAAGTAAAAATTTTGTAAAAACAAACCCCAAAAAAAAAAAATTTAAAAATTTACTTTAACCGCCCTTTTTCCCCTTTTTAAAAAAGCCAAAAGCCCCAAAAATTATCAAAAAAAAATAAAGTACCCTTTTTTTGGTAATCGCCGCGTGCGTAACAACCTGCCCTTTTAAATCTTCATGTTAAATTTCCCCGTACGGTGAACCCGTAAAAAAAAACCTAAAAAAAAAATCAAGAATTAAGATTATTTTTCCCATCCCGCAGCACATAAAAGGGGAAAAAAAAAAATCGATAAAAAAACCCTTCCTAAAAAACGAAAGTTTTTTCCCAAATTAAAAAGTCATTTTCTTTCCCGAAAAAAAAAAGCCCTAATACAATTCGAAACGGAAAAATAGAAAATGTTAGCTCTCAAAGAAAGCGATGCATAAATTTTGGTTTTTTAACACACAAAAAAAACACTTTTTTTTTTTTTTTTAAAGTGCTTCAGTTTAAAAAAAATAAAACTATATAAATGGGTATCCCCATAATCGTAGCGACCCCCAAAGAGTAAAGTTTAACTTTCACTTTTACTGCCGGTGACCCCTTTAAAAAAATAAAAATAAAAAACACTACTGGGTTTTGGCAGAAATTTTCTTCACCCTGGCCTCCAAAAAATGGTTTTAAAAAAGCGAAAAAAAACCCTTGCCCCCCCAAAAAAATGTTACAAATTTAAAAAAGGGCCCAACCATTTGCAAAAAAAAGTCCCTACACAGCCCAAGCACAGCAAAATAAAAAATTTATGGCTGTAAAGAATAGGAAAACTTTAAAAACCAATTTTTTATAGACGTATTTTACGGGTTTTAAAATTTAAAAAAAACAGAAAAAAACAATATAAAATCTTTTAACTTTTGTAATTGCCCCCGACCCCATAAAAGTTATAAACTTTAATTTAACTGCACGGCGAATGCTGAAAAAAATTGAAACCCCAAAAAAAACAATGACCGAACTCCCTTTTTCCCCCCCCCTTTTTCCCTTTGCCCAATGCAAAAAAAAAACTATGGAAAAACCTTTGTGTGCCAAAAATTTGCAGAATACATCCCTAGATAGACCCCTGAGGGGTGTTGAATTAAAATGGGGCGATTTCCCGGGAAGGGTTTTCGCCTTTTTGCAAATTTGGGGTCTTTGCAAATGCGACTTTGGCCCCCCCCAAAATCTGCTTTTCCAAAAGCCAAATGCGCTCCCCCCATTATAACCCCTGCTAGGCCCCCCAAAAAACAGCATTTTCACCCACATGTAGGGTTTTTGGGGGGAATTGGAAGAAATTGCTTAAAAAATTTTTTTGGGGGGTTTTTTTTTCCGGGTTTTTCCTTGTAAAATATGAAAACTTTTTAAAGGGCAAAAAATTGAAAATTTTTTGGGAAAAATTTTTTTTTTTTTAAATTTTCACAGCCTTAGGGCTAAAAAAAATTTGTGAATAAATTGTGGGGTTTTATTTTATTTAAGGCAACCCCTGGGTTTAAATTTTTTTTAAAAGGGGGTAGTTTCCAATATGCGGGGTTTTTTTTAGGGGGGTTTATTAAGTTTTAAACACCCTTTGGGTTTTCCCCAAAACCCGAAAAAGGTCCTTTAAATTTAAAAACGTTTTTTGAAAATGAAAACCCCAGAAATAAAGTAGGGGGCCCTCCTATTCCCGGGGGGTTATGGTTTTTTGGCCCCAAAAAAATGCAAATTGGGGCCAAAATTTTTGCATAAATTTTAAAAACGGGGAAAACCTGGGAGAAATTTATATTTAAGGGTTGGGATTTTCCTAGCCCCATTTAAATGTATTCCATTAATAATGGAAAAAAATATTGAAAATTTTGCAAAAAAAAGTGAAATTTTTTAAATTTCACCTCCACTTTTCTTTAAATTTCCCGTGAAATATCTAAAGGGTTACAAACTTTTCCCAAAATAGTGTTGTAAAAATTTTCGTTAAAGGGGCTATTTTCAGATGGTGTCACTTTTGGGGGGATCTAACTTTCAGGGGCCCCCCAAAGCCAAGTCAGAATGGGGTGGGCCCCAAAAAAAAAGTTTTAAATTTCAAAAATTTTTTTGAAAATGTGAGAAATTTCTACTAAAAATTTTTAAAACCCCTAATGGGGCGTAAAAAAAAAAAAGAAAATTTTTAAAAAAAAAAAGCCCAACCCATAGGGAAATATGGTTGATCTAGTTATAAAAAACTTTTTTGTAGGGGAAAAAAATTTTCTGTTTTTGCACGCAGAAATTTTGCAAAATTTCAAAATCGCAAAAATTTTTTTAAAATTTTTATGGGAAATTTTTGATATTTTACAAAAAAAACAAGGGTTTTTATGGATAAAAATTTTCCCTTTCTAACTTTAAAAAAAAAATGTGTAAAGAAAAAAAAAAAAATCTCTGAAACACATGGGGTAGGTTAAAAATGTCAAAAAAATTTTTCTCACATAAAATGACATTTTGCCGATTTCAAAAAAAGGCCCGTGTCAGGAAAGGGCAAAAAAGGCCCGGGTCCCTTAAGGGGGTTTAAACCCTGGCAAACTTTCTACAGACCCCGCAGGCTCTGTGCTGTTGGAAAAAAGTGTTTTTTAACCCCGATTCGTCCCGAAGTAATTTGGGTCCGAAACAAATTTTTTTCGGAAAATTTTGCGAAGACCCCCGAATCGAAATTTTTTAGAAAATTTGCCCCTCTCTTTTAATAAGTACAAATGTGAGTACATATTTTTTGTTTTACAGCCCATTGGGCCCATTTTTTTTTTTTAAAATTTAACTTGGGGGAAAAGGATTTGTAAAGACACAAATTTTTTAGGGGCCTTCCAAATTTTTGGAAATTTTCAAAGATTGTTTTAATATTTATCATTCCTCTATAGAATTTTTAATCCCCTTTTTTTGTCATGAAGGGGGGGTTTTTTAAAAAACACCCCTTTAAGTTTTAAAAGGTTTTAAATTTCTCGTTTAAAATTTTTTTTTACCCCTTTTTTCAATTTTCTTTAAATTTCCCCCCTTTAAAAACTGGAAATCAGGCAAAAATCCAAATATAATAAAAATAAAAATTAAAAATTTTAGAGGGATTTCTTTGAAGGGTTTAGTTTACAGAACAGATTTTAAATTTCTCTTTCATAATGGCATCTCGAAGTCTCTGCATTCATGGAGTAAGGCTTAAAAATCATTCGCCCATGCATTGCTCACTGAAAATTTCATACAGGCATTAATTTCCGCAAAGAAAACTTATAAAACATATATAACTGAAAAGTGAAATTCTCTGACTGGGGTCATTACTAGGGTTTTTCTATCATTCTTGCACTACAAAGCCTCTGCTAAAAAGGAATGTGGCCTAAAATAATCAAGCAAATGTAGCTTCTTAAAAAACCACAAGGTGCTCCTCAATGTTTTTTACCTTGCCATGGATCCAAAACAGCAGGTTCAGGCCAAAGTGGGAGCATTTTTGAACACTGATATGGTTTTCATTAAGTAAATTGAGGCTTGTGGATACATTTGAATAATTCACCAGTGGCGTTTTAATGGTTAATTAGTTTTAATTGTTTAGGTAGGGACTCACTGGAGGCTCTAGAACAGGGGTGTAAAGCTCAAATACACAGTGGGCCAAAATTAAAAACTTGGAAAAAAGTTGCGGGCAAACCTTGATATTTAATGAAAAATGTCTACAATTAATAAAGTTTTTCCTTCTCATCAGATATAACGATGAACCTTTTCATGAGGAAATACAAGGAAAGCTGTATGTGCTTTTTGTGGGAGACGACAGATGTCCTGCTGCTTATCCTCTTTTATTTTGCTGCCTCATGACAGAACCCTGTCTTTTCCCTCAAGGGCTTTTCTCCCCCACTGCCTTATGTCCTAGTACTCTCATGGGGCCATAGAAACAGTCCAGTACTCACTTTATTTGTACCTACCTCACAGTGCTTTTCATTTGCAGCACAGCGTGGCGTCTCCATTTGGAGTACCCTGCTGCCTGCAGAGATGCCGGGGCTGAGAAAGAGCTGGAAGAGTTTAGTGTTGAGGCTCCAGATCCTCGTTTCTTCCTGTGAGCTCCTCTTATTTTACCAGTCATCCCTCTGTCTGAGTTGTTTCTCCTGCTGTGTCATCCCTTCTCTGCTCTATGCAGGGGCTGAATGAGAGCAGTGTAATGACAGATCCTGACTTCTTCCTCTTCTCCTCCTCTGTACACTTAATGATCATTACTCGCAGGTCAAAAATAATTACACTGCGGGTCAGATCTGGGCCACAGGTCTGAATTTCACACATCTGCTCCATAGTGGTACAGGCATAGTAGAGAGCCTAGAGGTAGGCCCACCTATTTGCTATTATACAAACTGTATTTGGCATGTATAATGTACACTGGATGATCAAAGTATATGCCTTCGTGGCATAATCCTAATTTATGGGAACTTTATTAGTTGGATGGAATTCAGGAAAGGTAACAATGACGTATTGAAAGGCTCTGTCCATATGAATACCAAACTGAAATACTTGCCTAAAAACAAAAGTATACCATTCCAATTGACAACAAAAGAAAACATGTGTTGTAGTTTATACAACGTGTATTTTTGGTGGTCGATTTTTTCACCGTAAAAAAAAAACATGTTCTGTGGTTGAAAAATGCATAGAAATTTACTATTAATGTCAATGGGGATGGCTAAAAACCTCTTGTAAAACGCACCCCAAACTAATGTATGTGGTTTTTAACCCCTTAATGACCACCCGGCGGGCGGTGCATGTCTACTGTCTGCAGCGATACCAAAAGATGTTGCTGCAGACAGGTGGGTTTTGTGGCTTCCAGCACCACAACTACACTAGGAACGGAGATGTCATTAACAGCTCCATTCTTAAAGCAGTCTATATGCACTCTATAAGAAATGAAAGGGGAGCTCTGATTCGTTGCCATGGGCAACAAAGAAAGTCTTAGATCTAGACAGTTTTCATATATGTTGCCCTGGCAGCAGCCTGTGTCATACTGGCACATCATGTAATATATTAGTATACAGGAGTATGCTCATACATTACTAAGTGTAAAATAGTTATCCCTTAATGGGATTCAAATAAAAAGG
Organism: Phyllomedusa bahiana; assembly: GCA_025379985.1. Classification (NCBI taxonomy): domain Eukaryota; kingdom Metazoa; phylum Chordata; class Amphibia; order Anura; family Hylidae; genus Phyllomedusa; species Phyllomedusa bahiana. The sequence continues at coordinate 107,476 of JAODAL010009976.1, forward strand.
AAAAAAGTGTAGAAAAGAAAATAAATAATTAATAAAATAAAAATTTAATTAAGCAATTATTGCATATACATTACACAAAAAATAACCTGTAGAATTAATCGAACAGGTTACTTATGTTGAAATGTGATTGGTGTAAATAAAAAATAAAAAGATATGC